>LZPO01017506.1:44588-63381 GCA_001675575.1 Neotoma lepida | reverse complement strand
TCTGGGACTTTTCTATGTAGACCAGGCTGTCCTGGGACTTTCTATGTAGACCAGGCTGTCCTGGGACTTTTCTATGTAGACCAGGCTGTCCTGGGTCTTTCTATGTAGACCAGGCTGTCCTGGGTCTTTCTATGTAGAGCAGGCTGTCCTGGGACTTTCTNTGTAGACCAGGCTGGCCTTGAACTCGAAGATTCACCCTCCTCTGCCTCCTGAGTGTTGGGATTAGAGACATGTGCTACCACACTCTGCCTGATCCTTGTTCAATAAGAATTTTTTTCATGAGTGTGTTTTAAATTTTGTAAAACAAGACTTTTCAGCATCTATTTAATTGATAATATGGTTTTATTTGTAGTCTCTTAACATGATTTAATAAGATATGTAGACATCCCATATACGTATGTGTGTGTGTGCTGATGCTAGGCATTGAGCCTAGGGGCCTCCCATTTTCTTAGTATAAGATTTACCAGGCTGGAGAAATGGCTCAGCGGTTAAGATTATAAGCTGTTCTTCCTGAGGACCTGGGTTCAATTGCCAGCACCTACATGGCAGCTCACAACTGTCTGTAACTCCAAGATTTGACACCCTTACACAGACATACATGCAGGCAAAACACCAATGCACATAAAATAAAGATAAATTATTAAAAAAAAGATTTATTATGAGGTGCATCCACAGCCCAGATATTCTTTAATTTTATACAGTAATGTTTTAATAGTTTTTCGTGTATACTCTTTGCATTTTTTATTAAATTTATTCATATTTCATATTTCTTTGTTATTATTTATCTTGTCACCTTACTATGAAATTTGTCATAAGATATAAATAACATAAAATTCATCATCTTAACTTTCTTTTAGGTGCTGGAGATAAAATCCAAACTTTATTCACCCTAGGAAAAGTGAGCCAGATTGCAGCCATTTTAACCATTTTACTGTTGTTGTCAACAGTTCAGTAGTGTTGAGCGTATTCTGAGTATATTCACATTCTTGTGCACCCACTCTCCAGAACTTTTTCACTGTGCAAAAAAGAAACTCTTTGCTTATTAAACAATAGGCCTCTATTTCCCCTGCTCCCAGCAACTGCCAGCTGCTTTCTATTCCTGTGTTTGACTACTCCAGATAGTTCATGTTGGTGGAATTTCAGTTACTTGTTTGTTTGTTTGTTTGTTTTGTGTGTTCATGCATGTGTGTAGCACATGTATGTATGGGTACATGCACCTGTGTGTGTGTCTTCAGAGGCCAGAGGAGGGCATTGAGTATCCTGCACTGTCATGCTCTGCCTTGTTCCTTTGAGGCAGGATCTCTCCCTAAACCTGGAGCTTGTATGTTCTATGTTTTTTATTTTTGCTAGCCTCCATGACCTTTCTGTTTCCACTCCCAACATTGCTAGGGCTACAGGTGTCCATGAGACCACACCTGGCTTGTTATGTGAGTCTTGGGATCTGAACTCATGCCCTCATGGTTGTGTACCAAGTGCTCTTAGCCATAGAGCCATCTTTCCAATTCTGGAATTTAAAGTTAAATTGTATATGAGTTTACAATTATCAAATTGATCTTTAAAGATTAACTATATATCTTGTGATCTTGTTAAATTCATAGATTAGTTCTGAGGCTTTTTGTAAATGCATTGAATTTCATTTTATGTTTTGATACGTTGGAACTTATACTTGCTACTTTCCTAGTGGAGTCCAGTGTGGCTGCTATTATTTGTTTATTTATTTATACTTGCCATATTTTAAAATTACATTTATTTAGTGTGTGTGTGTGTGTGTGTGTGTGTGTGTGTGTGTGTGTGTGTGTATGTGTGTGTGTAAGAGAGAGATATCACAAAATTGTTTTTAAATGTACTACTCTGGCAGGGAAGATGGCTTAGTAGGTAAAAGCACTTTGCACCCAAGTCTGATGACCTGAGTCATCCCCAGAAGCCTGTAAAAAGCTGAATGCAGTGGTGCACATCTGTAATCCCCACAAGTGGGAGGTGGACTTAGTCAGAAGGTGCTGGAGCGTGCCGTGCAGCAGCAGGAGAGAGAGGCTCCCTAACTGTAGCCTGTGCACACCTCACCTCTGTCTCCTTCTCCCCTCCCCTCTTCCTCCCCCACCCCTGCAGCTTTTTTATTACCATTTTTTAAGTAGCACTTCCTGCCCATCGGCCTCATTTTAGAGGGCAAACAGCTCGCCATTCGTTGTGGAGGCTGCTTTCCTCCATTGCAAATCCTTTTTATCCCCCACGTACCGAGCTGTCTCCTCAGGACCCTTCTTTCCTTCTTCACCTTCAACAAGTCTTTCAGGTTTTGTTTGTTTGTCTATCATCCTCTTTGTGGCGTGTGTATCTGTATTCACATGTGTGCACATCCATGTGGGAGCAGGAGATTACCTCAGCTCTTCCTCAAGCACGTCTCCACTTTATTTTGGGACAGAATCACTCTGAACTTGGGCCTAACCTTACTGATTATGCTGGACTGGCCAGCNNTGGGATGCTCCAGTTTGTGCCCTCCCTGTGAGGGAATTACAGGTGCAGGCCACCTCGCCCAGGTCCTCATGCTGTGTGGCCAGCCCTGTACCACCCAAGCTGTCACCTCTCCTTCACCCCTTTCTTCTGTGCTTTCTTTGTCACTTTTTTTTATGTTCTCCTACTCCCTCCTTTCTTTATAATCCTTGTCTTCCATTTTTATCTCTCTCCTCTGTGACTTTTCTTTTTCTTGTCACATGTCTACCTTTTCACCCACTCTCCCTCCTACGTGGATTGCACAGGTAATATAGTATGTTATTCATTTCCAATGTTTTCAAATCTTAAATATTTCCAATGTTTTCAAATATTAAAGGTATCAATATATATCTTCTGAATAATAAATAACAAGAATCTCACTGTATAATAGGGAAATCTCTTACTTAAGTTTTCCTGGCATCCCTGAACTGGTAACTTAGTTCAATACACACTACTTAGGATCTAACATGTGAGCCATTTATGGTGGTGCATGCCTATACTCCCAGCATTTGGGAGGGAGACCAGGAGGATAAAGAGCTTGGGCCCACTTTCAGCTACATAGTTCAAGGCCAAAAGATAAAAATAAATAAAAGTAAGATAGGCAATAGCAACATGGAAATTCTTTAAAATTTTTTATTTCATCCACCCATCATCTGTCTGTCTATCTACTTATCTATCTATCTATCTATCTATCTATCTATCTATCTATCTCTATCTGTGTGTATGTTTGTGCATGCACGTGTGTGCGTGTGCACATACACCACATGTGTGGAAGTCAGAGGACAACTTTTGGGGAGCCAGGTTCCCTTTTACCATTCTCATCCTGAAGATTGGATTCATGCCACTAATCTTGGTGACAAGTACCTTTACCCAGTGAGCTATCTCACTGTCTCAAATATTGCTTTTGTATTATTAATACATTTAGAGAAAGTGAGAGATTGAGTGAGAGAGGAAGAATGTGTATGTATGGGTCAGAGGACAATTTATAGGAATCAGTTTTCTTCTTCCACCTTGTCTTAGTTAGGGTTTCTGTTGCTGTGAAGAGACACCATGACCATGGCAACTCTTATAAAGAAAACATTTAATTGGGGTGGCTCACTTACAGTTCAGAGGTTCAGTCCATTATCATCATGGCAGGGAGCATGGTGGCATGGAGGCAGATGTGGTACTGGAGAAATAGCTGAGAGTCCTACATCTTGCAGGCAACAGGAAGTCGACTGAGACATGGGGCAGTACCCTGAGCGTAGAAAACCTCAAAGCCCACCTTCACAATAACACACTTCCTCCAACAAGGCCATACCCACTCCAACAAAGCTACACTTCCTAATAGTGCCACTCCCTATGAGACTATGGGGGCCAATTACACCAAACTGCCACACACCATATGTCCTGAAGTTGAACTCAAGTTGTTCAGACTCAGTCACCATCACCCTTAATAGATGAGCCATCTGTGCCTGCCCCCAAATATTCTGAATGAGACTTAAGTACACACTAAAAATAGTTAATAAAGTACATTTTGTGTTATGGGTATTTATAACAACTAAAAAGAAAAAGGAAGGACCTTCCAGAGAATGACATGGGAAGTGGACTGAGAAAACTCTACAGTCCTTCCTAATGCATAGGCAATGACTTCAAACTCTACACCTGCCTTCTGCTCCATCCTCCTCAGAGTTGGGTATCAGAAATCCAAAGAGAGGAAAATACAAGGCACTTCCATGACCCGGAAACACATCCAGGAGTGGAAGATCATTTGCCTCCAGTTCGTGGCTCAGACAGCTGCCCTCACAGTGGCAAGGTAGGCCTTTCTGGTATGTGGGGGTGGGGGCGTTGACAGGGTCAAGGGTGGTGGATGTGGCTTACAGGGAGGGATATAGATCTCTGTCTAATCAGAGTAAACCACTGTGATGTAAGTGTGCAGGGTTTCCGTCTTCTGGTTACTCCTCCTCTCCTTTCTTTTCTTCTCATTCCTTCCCCCTCAATCCTCCTTCTCTCTCTTTCTCTTTTTCTCTCTCTTTCTTTTTTTATTTTTGGTGTGGTACTAGAGTTTACTTGGGACCTCACACTCGGCAAGAGCTGTACCACTGAACTATAACTCTACACCTCTTTTACTTTTTATTTTGAGACAATGTCTCCCTCAGTGTTCTAGGCTGGCCTTGAATTTGTGACCCTCCTTCCTGTAACACAAATTTCTAAATGGTCTTATTAAGTAAAAACCCAGAACCAGATATTGGGGTAAATTCTGAAAGATCAGAGAGACAGAACAAGCTACAGCTAACCTTTCCTCGCCAACTCCTCAGGTGATCTTGTTTCTTCAGACTGAGTCCTCACTGGAATGGATCTCAGCTGAACTGCTAAAAGCCTAAAAGCTTATAAACCTTTAGTTCCTGGTCCTCATGTCTTATATGTCTTTCTGCTTCCTGCCATCACTTCCTGGGATTAAAGGTGTGTGTCACCATGCCAGGCTGTTTCCAGTGTGGCTTTGAACTCATAGGGATCTGGATGGATTTCTGCCTCCCAAGTGATAGGATTAAAGGCGTGTGTGCCACCATTTTCTGGCCTCTGTGTCTGTCTAGTGGCTGTTCTGTTCTCTGACCCTAGGAAAGCTTTACTAGGGTGCAAAATATATCAACCACACTTTCCTTATCTTCCCAAATAGCTAGGATTACAGGCTTGTACCATCAGGCCCGGCTGCCCTCTTGTGTAACTGGATCTATCATTTGGTGATGGAAATGAAGCTGCCTTTTCTGAAGGGGTCAACAGCTTTCATCTTTTCCCTTTGCTACTTTGCCTCTTCTACTCTGCCCAATTTTTAAGAGCATGAAAGATGTAGTTCAGTGTTTGGGACTTTCAAAGAACTCTTCTGCCTGTCTGGTAGAGGTGCAGAGGCCATGTCACCATGTAAGTCAGCTGACTGCTCATGTGAAGTGGCACACAGACGGTCTAAGCACGTAGAGATGGCCCTTTGCTCCTTAATGCATGGGCTTCCCAGTTTTCATTCTTTTGTAGTTGGTCCCTATTTGGTCTTGCAAATCACCCCTTCTTAGCTCAAGGGTTTCACAAAGAAGGGGTCTATTGGAGTTCCAAGTCCCTCTAGTCCACTTAAAGTCAGATTTAGGCTTTTAACACCTCATCACCTTGCTGTTTCTGACAGGATGACTACCAAGGCTTTCCATTTTGTGTTCTTGTTATTCTTGTGTTTTTGTTGCTGTTAATTTACATTTTTTTTGATTAGGGTCTTCCCTGACTGGCCTGGAACTTACTATGTCGACCAGGCTGTTCTCAAATTCACAGGAATCTGCCTGCCTCTGCCTCTCAAGTGCTGGGATTAAAGGTGTGCACCATCATGTCTGGCTATTTATCTTTTATTTTGTGTACACACACACACACACACACACACACACATACACACTCATGCTTATGCCGTAGTATGTGTGTGAAGGTCAGATCTGGTGGAGTGGGTTCTTTCCTTCCACCTTATAGATTTGGGAGACTGAGCTCAGGTCTTAAGCTTGGCAGCAAGCACATTTACCCACTGAGCCNTCTAACTGGCCCCTCATTTTTTTCTAGACTCTTCAGTTTTACTTCCAAATCACTCTGTTCTCTGATAATTTACCTTCTTGGACCTCTTTGCTCCTCATTAGGGGTTGCACAGGTAGTGGGGGATGTGACCATCTGTAACCAATGAATGCTTAGTTACTAATGGAGCACTGTGGGCTAAGTCTGTGCTGCCCTAAACCATAGCAACAAAGAATATTTGACTTGGCCGTTATTTTTATTTGTTTATTTGTTTATTTATTTATTTTTAGTTTTGTTTTGTTTTGTTTTGTGTTTTTGTGACCAAGCTTTCTTTGTGTAGCCCTGGATGTCCTGAAACTCATTCTGTAGACCAGGCTAGCCTGGAACACACAGAGATCTGCCTGCCTCTGCCTCCCAAGTGCTGGGATTAGAGACATGCGCCACCACTGCCTGTGCTTTTACTATTTAGTGTGAAAAGCTGGAAGTATGCACAAAGCCTTGTACTGAGTATGAAATACAGTTTTACTATGCATCTCAACAAAAGTACAGCAAGAGGGCTTAGCTGGTAAAGGTACCTGCCCCCAAGTCTGATGACGTGAGTTCAATTCCAGAGACCCACATGGTAGAAAGAGAGAATTTTTTTATTTTTAAATTTTATTTTATGTTTGCCTGCATGCATGCATGTACACCATATACATGCCTGGTGCCAGGAGAGGTCAAAAGAAAGCATCAACCCCCCTGGAACTGGAGTAAGCTATTGTATGGGTACAGGGAACTAAACTCAGGGATTTTGGAAGAAAAGCAAATGCTCTTAACCTCAGAGGCATCTCTCCAGCCAAGAGAGAGCCAGCTCTTGAGAGTTGTACACACACACACACACACACACACACACACACACACACGCACACACGCACGCACACACACACATGCACACACACGCACACACACGCACACACGCACGCACACATGCACACACACACAGAGTATATTTTTATTCTCTAAATGGAATATATATTTCACATGGGGATGTTGAAGAACCACATAAGAATTTAAGTACCCCCAGTTTCTTTCTTTAAAAATTTTTTTAGATTCATTTATTTTATATGTTTTGCCTACATGTGTATATGTGCACTATGTGCATGTGTGGTGCCCAGGGAGGTCAGAAGAAGATGTGAGAGCCTCTGGAAGTGGAGTTACTAGTGTTGTGAGCCACCAGGCAGGTGCTGGGAACTGAACCTGGGTCCTCAGCAACAGCTGCTAGTGTTCTTATCTGTTGAGCCATCATTCCAGCCTTAGTAATCCAGAGTCTGTCTCTGCAGCCTTTTTAACAACTAAGTTGTACCACTTGTTTTAGTTTCTAACAGACTGGTTGGCTTAAAACAAAAGGAATATGTTTTACAGTTCCGGAGGCTGGAAGTCTACGGCCAGGGCATTGGCAGGTGTCCTCCTGAGACCTGAAGGGGAGGATCCCTCCTTGCTTTTCCAGCTGCTAGTGTTGCTGGCCATCCTCGGCTATGACAGCTGAATCTAGTGTCTCCCTGCCTCCTCACAGCTCCCCTCTCTTGGTACATTCCTCGGGTAGCATTGTGTGATGTGTTCAGGGAGGTGACGTCCCCTCAGTCTGTTGTGCTCTCCTCCTGTCTCCTCCTGGTGCAGAACCTGTCCTGCTTCCCCATCACCAACAATGGGTCTGGGACCTAGTTTGGGCCACTTTGCCCCTGAACAACTCCTTGGAGCTCTTCCCTGTAGTTTCTCTAAGGGATGGAAGAGGGGAGGGCTGCTCTTTTGGTCTCTCTGATGAGGCCTTAGTGGTTATAATTCTAGACTTCAGTAGTCATATCTCCTGCCACATGGAGAAAGCACGTAGCCATCAGTAAGATGAACTCAGCAGACTCAGAGTGTCACGAAGAGAGCAGAGGCTGGAGAACAGACATGGAACAGCCTTCAGCAGCAGCCCCCATCAGTTTGGCTATGACTTGCTTTGGTTTTGTTTGTTTGTTTTTGGAATTAGTCCAAATTGGGTGTCTGTCATGACAAACAAAAGAGCTCTGACCAACACAGTGAAATTGTTTTTCTTGTTTCTCTAAATGCCTTAGCTCTGAAAGAATGAGTGAATTCAGTGTTACTTTCATTTTAAGAAATTTAAGTTTAATGCTCACACGTGAGTTTTCAAATATTTTGTATATCCTTAACCTGTGAGACTGTCCTCAGGATTAACTACAGATTTGAAATCCTGTCTTTTACATTTTATTATATCATGATACTGGAGTTGCTTTAACCTGAAGGGGACCTGTTGTTTTGATCCACTCCATTCATGTGTCTTACTCCCTTGATTCACAGTGCATTCCTAGTAAGTCCTGGTGACCTTAGACTGGATGTATCTCACCAAGTCTGATGTTATTCTTTCAGGAAACATATTCTAAAAGTAAGCCAGTTAAGAAGAAAATTCCAAGGGCTTATGCAGAATGGGATAAGTATGTTTCATATTTCATAATTTAAAATTTGTCTCTGAAAAATTGCCTACCATTAGATTCTATAATTTAAAATATTATAAACCTGATAAATCAAGTGTATCAAATTACTTTAATTTTACCAAATGCTTCCTCCCCCCTTTTCTTCTTTCTTTTGAGACTAGGTCTCTCACTGTGTGACCCAGGCTGGCCTCAAACTCAGAAGTCCCCTGCCTCAGTCTCCCAGGTGCAATAATTACAAGCATGTACTACCACATCTGGCTAGTATAAGCACTATGACAGTTGGCTAGTCTAAGCACTTTTAATTTCATTTTTTTTTCATTAATAATATCTTTTCTGGGAGCTGGAGAGATGGCTCAGAGGTCAAGAGCCCTGGCTGCCCTTCCAGAGGACTGGAGTTCAATTCCCAGCACCCACATGGCAGCTCACAACTGTTTAAAATCTAGTTCCAGGAGATCTGACACCCTCACACAGATCCACATGTAGGCAAAACACCAATGCACATAAAATAAAAAAATAATAATACCTTTTCTGTGTCCTTTTATTTATAAAACCAACCACAAAACAGGTTTGATTTGTTTGATGTGGGTTTTGTTGTTGTTTGTTTGATTTTTTTTTTTAAAGACATTGTTTCTCTGTGTAGCCCTGGCTGTCCTGGAACTCACTCTGTAGACAAGTCTGGTCTTGAACTCTTAGAGATCCACCTGTCTCTGCCTCCCAGCACTGGGATTATGAGTGGGTGCCACTGTGTCAGGCAATTGCTTATCTTAAGAAGGAATGCAGATGAGTGGAGAGCAAACCTATGAGTTATGTTGTGAATAAGAGTATGAACACAATACAGGTTGACATTGGTAACACAAAAATCCAAATCCACATATTCCTAAATCTGAAACTCTTAGCACTGCCAATGGATAATTCTACCCATGAAACTTCATAAAAATTATTTAAAGCATTATATGAAACTATGCTTAAGTTACATGTATGTGAAGCAGGCATAAGTGTCGTGTTTTAACTTGTGGATTCCCCCATAGACCTCATGTAGTATATGCAAATATTGCCAGCATGCCTTTAGTCCCAGCACTCAGAAGGCAGAAGCAGGTGGATCTCTGAGTTCAAGGCCAGCTTGGTCTACAGAATGGGTTCCAGGATAGAGCTACATAGTGAACCCTGTCTGGAAAAACAAAAACAAAAAATCACAAACAAACGAACAAAACAAAACCATCCAATCTCAACTCCAATACAGAGTCTNTCCCAAGCATTTCATCTTCAGCTACAGGGATGAGTTCTGTTTCTCATTGTAGCACTCTGTTCATTTTTTCCCACTTTTTGTTGTGCTTTCAGATTTGATGTGGAAAAAGAATGTTCAAAAATTGATGAAGATTACAAAGAAAAGACTATAGTAAACAACAAGGCTCATTTGTCTAAAATTGAGACAAAAATAGACACAACAGGTAATAAGAGAAAATGGAAATAGTCATTTTCCAGCCTTTTAATTTTGATAAAAACTTCTCAGCCTAGGAAACATTATTCTTGAGCACTCTTGATTTCCATTAAAGTTTATAGATTTTGGGCCAGAGTTGACCACTCCTAACAAATTTATTTCTGTCTTTAATTACTCAGTTTTGTTTGAGACAGGGTCTCGTGTAGCCTAGGTTGGCCTTGAACTCCACATGTAACTAATGATGACCTTGGCCTTCTGATCTTCCTGCCTCTATTATCCAAGTGCTGGGATTACAGGTGTGTACCACCACCGTGCCTGGCCTTAATAATGATGTTTGCATATAAACCTATTTTTCTTAGAATATTCTTTTTCCGTTTCCTATTTTCAATCCTCTTCCTTTAAAATTCCTCATGTTTTTCTTTTTCATCAAAGAAAAGAAGTGACATAGTTTTTCTTCTGAAGTTCACACATAATCTTCAAAGCAAAACTAGTCCTAAGAAAATTAACCCTCAAAAGACTGAGGGCTATTAGAAAGGAAGAAGTAGCCCTACTCTCAGGAAATCTTTTATTTTGTTTTGTGTAATCTATGGCTTTTCTGCTTCAGTTAGAATAAGTATTCTTGGGGTGTGGTAATGTAGCTCAGTGGTAGAGTGCTTGTTGGACATGCCTGAGTCCCCCAGTTTCTATTTCCAGGCCCGCCCTTTAAAAAAAGCAAGCAAGCATTTAAGCTTTTAAAGCAATTGTCTTCGGGTATGTTTTCATGTGTGTTTATTTCCAGGTCTGACTGAGAAGGAGAAGAGTTTTCTTGCCAATCGTGAAAAAGGGAAAGGAAACGAGGCTTTCTACGCAGGGGATTATGAAGAGGCCGTGATGTATTACACCAGGCAAGCAGGTTTTCATTTCACTGTGGCTTCATTTTGNTACCTTAGGGGCTGGAGTGATGGCTCAGCAGTTAAGAGGACTTGGCTTCTCTTCTAGAGGACCCAGGTTCAATTCCTTGTGTCCACATGGCCGCTCACAACCTGCTGTAACTCCAGTTCCAGGGGATCATCCAAGTGAACACCGGCACACATGTGGTCTTCAACATATAGGCAGGCAAAACACCCATACATGTAAAATTAAAGTGATGTTTTAATTGTTGATACCACATAAATAAACTGAATAGTCTATGTTGGAATCACTCGGGGTCTCCTCTGTGGGTGTTTCCCTCCCCTCATTATCTTTTAGGACTTAGCCCACACTTTGACTTCCTTAGAGGAGTCCTCCCTGACCTCCCAGCCGAGTTAGGTCTCTACTCCATAACACAGCATGCCGTCCCCTGGTTAGCCGGCTTTGGTAGCAGCTCACTGTCCTTTGTAGCTCTTCTCAGAGGTACAGTTCAAATTGGTGTGGTCTGACACTGTGGGCACCATAAGCTCCCAGGGCAGAGCCCACTTGCTTAGTGATTTTATACCATTTTACTCATTGCTTCTCTAATAGCAGGTTTTCAGCAGAGACCTGTAGACAGGCTCTTCGTGGACTGTTCATTCAGTACAGCCTCCCACATTTAGTCAGGTGGACATCAGCCCTGCCACCCATATTCATCCTCCCTCCCTCCCTCTTCCCCGACTCCTTTTTCTGATAGTCTTATGAGCCCAGGTTGACCTTGAACTTCTGATCCTCCTGCTTCCATGTTTCAGGTGCTGGTATTACCATGCACCCACCATCTCACCTAGCTGTTTGGCTGGTTGTTTGCTTGTGGATTTTCTCTAGTGGAGATTCTCCTGTCATTACAGGGAGTGACATTTTCCTTACCTTCTTTGTTGCGGGGTCAGCTAGTTGAAGAATTTAAGTAGTATGGTCTGATGGATCAGAGAACTGAGGTCTGCTGCCTTCTAGCCTTACATCTCTTGCCTTAATTTCCTCACGGTGATAAAGCTCTAAGTCTGCCACCTTCAGGGGTGCTATGAGGACTAGGTAGCTACTGGAGACAAGACAGCAAGCCGACTGTCTAGGCGTGACTCCTGTCTGTTATTTCCTAGCTGTGGCTGTTCATAGGCACACCTTAGATTTTCCGTTGCATATTTTTTCTCATCTTCCAAATGGGCAGAGCAGTAATACTCCCCTGTGGAGTAGCCTTGTGACATGAACTATGTTGTGTAGGGTACTCAGTGCCTGCGTTAGGTATGCTGGGTAGTTTTATGTCAACTTGACACAAGCTGGAGTCACCTGAGAGGAGGGACTGAATCTCAGTACTTTCAGTGACATAGGTTGTATTATTTAGCTGGGACTGCCATCCCCAAATACCATAAACCTAGTGGCCTGAACAAGATGTTTATCTAACAGTCCTGAAGGCTGGAAGCCTAAATTCAAGGTGAAGGCAGGATTGGTTTCTTCAGAGGCCCCTGTCCTAGGCTGGCAGGTGTCTGTCTTCTTCCTCTTTGCTCACATGGTGTGCCTGTCACTCCATCTGGTTCCAATCTCTTCTTTTTATAAGGATATCAGTTTTATTAGACTCGAGTCCATACTAAGAACCTCATATTAACTTAATTATTTGTTTTAAACTTTTTTTAATGGTGGTGGTGGTAATGGCTAGTATTATTTGTAACCTTGACAGAATCTGGGGCCTGGGTCCCTGGGCCTGACTGTGGGGGATTATTATCTTGATTATGTTGAATTGGGACAACCCACCCCCTGTGCCACTATAAGTGATGCCATCCCCTGTCAAGGATCCTGGACTGTATAAATGGAGAAAGGATGTGTCACAACAGTACACATTCATCTCTTTCTCTGCTACCTGCTTGTGCATACGATGATTTCCCCACCATAATGGACTGTATTTGAACTGTGAGCCAAAAGAAGCCTTCCTGCATTAAGTTGATTTATCAGTGACAGTGGTGCTGGGGACTGGACCAAGGCCAGCACTCTGAGCTAGATCCTTGGCTTAATTATCTCTCTAAAGCCTACATCCAAATATACTCTATCCTGAGACATCATGGGTTTAGGATTTTAACATATAAACTTTTAAGGGACACAATTCAGCCCTTATACAGCATATATTTATTTTACTTACAATTTTTACCTGTCCCTTTTACATAGCTGTGACCTAAAAATCCAAGAACCACAGCTTCAAAGAGAGAAAGCTTTATTTTGGCTCATGAGAGTTGAACCTACGCTTGGTGGTTTGGTTGGCTCTGTTACCGTGTCTCTGAAGTGAGGCTGAACATCTTGGTAGTGGGAATAAGTTATTTATTTCATGGTGGACTTGATGGTGGGACATGGGAGGAGGACAGGGAGGGGGACATCCATGCACTGGGGGTGAAGGGTGAGAAGCCCAAGGACACAGTCCCTGTAATCTACTTTTTTCAGCTAGGTCTAGCCTCCTGATGTCTCCAGAACCAGTCACCAGCCATGCCTCCAGCCTGGGAGGACATTTCATATTCAAACCACAACATAACTTTAGCTGAGTCTCTCTGTCTTCCGCCTTCCTATTGCCAATCTGTGTTTCTCTGTAGGAGCTTATCAGCCCTTCCCACCGTGTCTGCCTATAACAACCGAGCTCAAGCAGGAATCAGGTTACAGCGATGGAGCAGTGCTCTCCAAGACTGTGAAAAGGCCTTGGAGCTGGATCCTGGGAACATAAAAGGTAACTGGACAGTGAGCACCTTGTCTCCTAGTTCAGATGTCTCAGGTTGCTATATGTAAACCTTGGGAACATTACTTTTAATAAATTTGATTGAAATTTAAGACCATCATTCTTTGAGTTGTGGTAGCCAGTCGAGAGATGGTAAAATGTTCACATTGGAGGAGGCTTCGTGGAGGTTTGTGGGAATCTGTACTAGCTTTCAACTCCCTGATAAATTATTCTAAAACTAAAAATTACAAAAATAATTCTTCTATCATGACTGTTGCTTAGTAGGCATTCAGTTTAGAGACCCGAATAACAATGGCAATACACAATAATAAAGTTTGATCAAATGTTTTATAAAATGATTTATCCTTCAGGTTTTCATGGCTCATTCTAGGGCTAGAACTAAGTTATGTAACAGGAGAACTTGGCTTAATTTCTAATTGTTTGTTACGATAGCATATTAAAATACNTCTGATACACCCTTTCTCATTTCACATTTATTAAGCCTGATTTTTTTTCTCAAAATACTGTTTGACTATGCAAAATTCTTTCATATAATTTGACCAAAGGACTAGAAGGGTACATTGTTAGTATTAAATGATTATAAAATTATAAATTGAAACCTACAAAAAAAATCTAGCACAAATTACCGAAGTGCTCAGTTTTTGACCCCAGCTGATGTGGTCACCAGGACTACATCATGGTTCCACATGCTAAGTTAACTTTTGGATAATTTTGTGTAGTTTATTATTTTGAGATAGGCTGGCCCAAACTTTCAATTCTCCTGCTTCACCGTCCTGAATTTAGGCCTTTGCCACAACCACCACACTCAGCTCCAATCATTTTATAAATAGNTATATATAGAACTGGGTGGAATGACTCATGCCTGTGATTCCAGTACATGGAAGGTAGAGGAGGGGACCAGAGTTTAAAGGTACTTGACTGTACAGTAAGTTCAAGGCCAGCCTACGCTATGAGACCTTGTCTCAAAAAGCTAAATCAAATCAAACCAAACAAAAACAACATTCCCACTACCACCAAACAAAAACAACGGTTCCCACTACCACCAAACAAAAACAACGGTTCCCACTACCACCAAACAAAACAACCATTTCCACTACCACCAAACAAAACAACCATTCCCACTACCACCAAACAAAAATAACCGGCTCAATCGAGTTCACTGATGTGCTCTTCCTGTCCCTTACAGACCAACGTTTACTAAACTTTATAAGGAACCTTCTAAGCTTCCAGAAGATGGTGAACTGGAAGCAGTGATGGTTAAAGGAAGTCAGTCAGGTGGTGCTGTTCAGTGAGAAGCTTCCCAGTGCGGCAGCATGCTGTGTAGCTGGGGAGGGGAGAGACCAGCAGCTGGCGGGGTCTGGTGAGGCTGCCGAGGGAGTGTCAGTCTTCTTCAGACGCAGCCCCTGAGAGGCCACACGTATGAGTTACTTTTCTTAGCTATAATAAAACACCATGACCAAGGCAACTTAAGAAAGAGAGCTTTCAGGGTTTATGGTTCCAGGAGAGGAGTCTGTCATGGTAGGGAAGGATGGCTGAAGTAGCAGGTGACTGAGAGCTCACATCTTTAACTGCAAGCACTAGAGAGAGCCCGTTCCCGCTGCCATACTTCCTCCAGGAAGGCTGCACCCCTAAACTCCCCCAAATAGCCCCACCAAACTGGAACCAAGTGTTCAAATACTGATGCCCATGGGGGGCATTTGTCATTCAAACCACCACACTGCTCATGCTTCAGCAGAGAGTTCTATACCCATGCACATTCAGGCAGCACTGAGTGGACTCAGTAGGTTTTTTGTTTGTTTTAAGAAAAGAGTTCATGCAATTGGAAGTGAAAAGTTGTGGGGGCGTGGGGAAGAATTGGAAGGATGGAGGGTAGGTTTGACCAAAGCATAATTTGCATGTATGAAAGTCTCAAAGAAGTGAAAAAGCAGACTGATGCCTGATGGAGGCCTTCTGTATACAGCAGGGTCATGTTCTATGTGCTAACACAGACCTGGGGTTCAAGCTCGGCTTGCTAGTGCCCTGTGCAAACTGTGTTGAAGCCATCATGCTATACATTAAACTGTGTTGAAGCCATCATGCTATACATTAAACTGTGTTGAAGCCATCATGCTATACATTAANGTGTTGAAGCCATCATGCTATACATTAAACTGTGTTGAAGCCATCATGCTATACATTAAACTGTGTTGAAGCCATCATGCTATACATTAAACTGTTGAGCATTTATGCTGGTGCCTTTTCAGCTCTCCTGAGACGTGCTACTACNTACAAACATCTAAACAAGCTCCAGGAGGCTAGGGAAGACCTGAAAGAAGTGCTGTGTGTGGAGCCTCATAACGATCTGGCCAAGGTGAGAATCGAAAATGATTCTTAAAAACCTAATTCTGGAATTTTCTGTTTCGGATTTTCTTTATTTTGGGATTCTAAGACAGGGTTTTACCATGTGACTCTGACTGGCCTGGAGTTCCCTAGGGAGACCAGACTGGCAGTGAATTCACGGAGATCCACCTGTCTCTGCCTCCCAAGTGCTGGGATTAAAGGCGTGTACACCACCACACCCCGCTATGTCTGAATGTATGTTAAAAATGGTATCAGTCTTGCTGACTAACTCATGTTGAGGGTGAGTCGACAGCTTTACGAAGTTCAGAGTTCTAACGTGTTGCCATCTACTTGAAATGGAAGAAAGCAAACTGTTATGAACAGTTTGTATGGGGACTGGGGAGAGTTCAGTGAAGGAGTGCTTGCCTAGCTGCTAGGATCCTGGCTTTAGCTCCCAGTAGTGTCACTGTCACCACCACAAAACAACAATTTAACAAGAAAGAAAGGAATTATGCAGACATATAAGGCTACCGCTGAATAACAAATACGTTTCTCTTTTCTATACTAATGGGGTCAGTGCTTTTCTCTGAGATAATCTCAATTTATTATGCAGAGTTCATAGAAGTTACTAGATATGATTATGAGTGAGCACCAAGGCCAGCAGAAGAATGTTGTTAGTGTGGGAAGCATAGCGTTGGCAACACTGCTCCCTGGGTGAACCAGCTCGGGGTGGCAGTTCTGAACTAAGGCCTAAAGACTAACGATCAAGCACCAGGAAAGATAGGAGATTTCATTGTGTTTGCAAATTAATGAGATGGCTTTAGTGGTATACACAAGTATCTGTACTGCTCTATTGCTGTGAAGACACACTACGCAACCATGGCAACTCGTATAAAGTAAAGCATTTAATGGGGGCTAGCTTGTGGTTTCAGAAGGTTATTAGTCCATGATCATGATTGGGAACAGGGCAACAGGCAGGCAGGAATGGTGCTGGAGCAATAGCTAAGAGCTTACATTTTTGTTTTTTGTCTTTTCTTTGTTTTTAAGACAGGGTTTCTCTGTGTAACAGCCCTGGCTGTCCTGGAACTCTCTTTGTAGACCAGGCTGGCCTTGAAGTCAGAGATCCACCTGTCTCTAACTTTCGAGTGCTGGAACTAAAGGTGTGCGCAGAGAGAGCACTTACAATTTACCTACAACCAGCAGATAGGGAAACAGAATCCTCAAAGCCCACCCCCAGTGACACACCTCCTCCAGTAAGGCCACACCTCCAAAACAGATCCACCAACTAGGGACCAAGTATTCAAATATGAGCCTATGAGGGCCACTGTATCTTAGGTCAGACAGAGAGGCTTTCACTCACAGTCGACAAATTCCCCTTGTTCCCAAGTCCCACACTGATTATACAGAGTAACCCACCCATACGAGGGCTGCATGCTCAGTGGGTTTGCGTAATGACTGAGGAATCCAAATTTTAGGATGCCAACCCCCTGCACACACACACACACACACACACACACACACACACACACACACACACATGCACGCATATCAGGTAGCCTACAACGGCTTGTAACTCCAGCTGCAGGGAATTGACACCCTCTTCTGACCTCTGCAGATGCCAGCATGCATGTGGCATACATTCACATAAGCACTAAATAAAATAATTTTAAAATATTTAATGGGGAGGGACTATACAAATGTTTTTCTTTTTAATGGCATAAACTATCTCAGAACTTTGAACACCATCCTTCACAGCGTGTGGTGTGTGGGTACTTCATCTATATAAGCTGCCCGTCTCTGTGAGTGTGTATACACAGAACCATCTCGAAGCTCATCAAAATGTCCGTATTATTAAGTGGGTGGGAGGAGTCTGGGGACTAGTTTCCTTCTTTAACGTATTTTATGTGTGTTGGGTGTTTTACGTCATGACTGTGCACCACATGCTTAGTGCCTGAGAAGCCAGAAGAGGGCGTTGGGGCTCCAGAACTGGAGTTACAGACCAGATGGTTGTGAGCCACCATGTGGGTGCTGGAAATTGAACCCAGGTCCTCTGCAAGAGCAGCCAGTGCTCTTAACTGTTGAGCTGTCTCTTAAACCCTGTTTTGCTTCTATTTTATTTTGTTATTCACTGTTCATTTATTTGCTTATTTTATAGTGGACATACGTAATTTTAATTAGATAAAACAATGAAATTGTTGTAAAAAGGAAGCTAGACGGAGTTTTAAAGTTTTTTTGTTTATTCACTTTAAAGTAGCTTCATATTCTTACCAAAAAGAATATCTGTGACAGAATCAGCTAACCTGGGCTCCTAGGGGCTCGCAGAGATCGAACCAACAACCAGGGAGCGTGCATGGGACTGACCTGGGCCCTCTGCATATATGTTATGGTTGTGTAGCTTGGTCTTCTTGTGGGGCTCCTAACAGTGGGAGCAGGGGCGGTCTCTGGAAAAAAATGATTGTGTTCTTTATTAAAAGAAAAACAATTTTGTTGCAGAAAACCTTGTCAGAGGTTGAAAGTGATCTGAAGAAATCAGAGCCTGCCTCTGAGCCCCAAACCAAAGGGAAAAAGATGGTTATTGAGGAAGTCGAGAACTCGGGAGACGAAACTGAAAAGGGAATTGGAAATAAACATGGAGCTGGTGATGTGGATACAGGTGAGACATCTTTTCTTTCTGTTATGCGAACTGCTGTTCCCATCACGAGGTTGCTTGCGGGTCTGTGTTGCTACAGAAATTGTTAGTTTCCCGAGCTTTGCTCTGGCTTTACCTTTAAGTCTACAGTCAAGTTGAGCCCTACATTTCTTTTTAAATTTATTTTTACATGTATGTATTTTGTGTGCTGGGGAGGGACACATGCAGCACATATGTGGAGGGCAGAGTCCCAGGATTGGTACCATGCACACTTTTACCAGCTGAGCCATCTTGCTGAC
>LZPO01017506.1:29097-40529 GCA_001675575.1 Neotoma lepida | reverse complement strand
GTGTGTGTGTGTCTGTGTATGTGTGTGTGTGTGTCTGTGTGTGTGTATGTGTGTGTATGTGTATGTGTGTGGTGTGTGTGTGTGTCTGTGTATGTGTGTGTGTGTGTCTGTGTGTGTGTATGTGTGTGTCTGTGTATGTGTGTGGTGTATGTGTGTGTGGTGTATATGTGTGTGTGTCTGTGTCTGTGTGTCTATGTCAACAACCAGACCTATTAGTGTCTGTTAAGACTGTGTCACTACCGCACCCAAGGCCTTACTGCTAGCCATTCCTCTTCTCATGTTGGTTATTGCTCCCTTTGTCCTGAATCCTCTTGTTTCTGACAGTCCATGTCCTGTCACCTTAGACACTCATCCACCTCCACAGGAGACTTCTCGGCGTATCCTTTAGGTGTGTTTCTCAGGGATCCCCGGGGGTCTGCTGATCGCACCCACACCCACATGTTCATGATCCTTTCTGTCTGTTTATGACACCACCTTCTGACAGTCCACCAGCATTGTCCCATCACTAACCGAGTTCCCAGCAGGACTCACACCCAGGCCCCTATGCTTACCTTTCTGGAGATGTAGAAAGTTATTCAGACATGTCAAATGGCAGCTGTGCTAATTGAGTGGATCCCTTGTATCTCTTGCCTTCACTTGTAAAGTGGGAATGATACTGCTGAGCCTGAGGATTAATGAAGACACATCACGTGCAGAGGCCTTGACCCCTGTTAGCCGTCTGGTAGTCATTTTGGTCAGACATGAGGGGATGCCACACAGAGGGACAGAAATAATGGTACATTTCCCCCCATCTCTGCTGGCAAGTCAAAAGCAGGAGGCACATACAGCCTCACTGTTGAGCCTGAGACTCTCCTCATTGGCCTCCCCTCAGGGAGAGCACATAGTCCTGACTTACACAGGGAAGACTTCCTAGGCCTATGAGTGTGAGGCAGAAGTTGGGTTTATTAAGAAAAGGTTTTCGCTGNGCAGTGGTGGCGCACGCCTTTAATCCCAGCACTCGGGAGGCAGAGGCAGGCGGATCTCTGTGAGTTCAAGGCCAGCCTGGGCTACCGAGTGAGTTCCAGGAAAGGCGCAAAGCTACACAGAGAAACTCTGTCTCAAAAAACCAAAAAGAAAAAAGAAAGAAAAAAAAGAAAAGGTTTTAATACAGATGTAAGCACAGGAATGAGGAAAGCAGTGGGGGAGGAAGGGGCCTGAGAAAAGGATGGTGTCCAGCCCAAACGTGACACTGGCTTCTGAAGACACAGTCCCGTATGAGTCTTACCCACAGCTCCACAGAGAACTTCGGTGGCCCTCGAGGGTCCATTGTCTAGAGGATTTAGGGGTCAAGGGAAAATGTTTTAGCATATCTTTTGTGTTAAGAACTTTTCTTTAGTACAGGAGAGTATAAGGTACTGTGTGAAGTTCATCGAACCGGGTGTACAGGCTGAGGAGATAAAAATGGGTCACAAGGTCCCAGGAAGCCTGGCATGCACAGGCCACATCTCAGACGTGTTTTGAGTATGAACATGGCTCATAGTCTTATTCGGGTGATTTTTTTTTAATTCTCAGCGAGCAGGGGGGCCAAGCCTCCTTCCTTTCCCACATTTCCTTTTCTCTTTCTATCCACTTTTTACACCAGTTTACGCTCACACAGTTGGCTTCAGGGGGAAGACTTTAGTAGTAGGTACAAGTCTTGTGATTTATTTTGATTACACAAAATCTTTTCTATTATTATAATAATTTAGCCTCTTTTGGTTGGTGATTCGAATTGGATTTTTTTTTTAATTCGTATTTGTGGCTTGTACAGGTGGCTCACTCCTGTAATCTCTAACCCTCAGGAGGCTGAGGCAGAAGAGTTGTCATGAGTACCAGGCCAGCCTGGGCTATAGCATGAGAATC
The DNA here is from genome assembly GCA_001675575.1 of Neotoma lepida. Taxonomy (NCBI): domain Eukaryota; kingdom Metazoa; phylum Chordata; class Mammalia; order Rodentia; family Cricetidae; genus Neotoma; species Neotoma lepida. Next base: position 38,648 of record LZPO01017506.1, on the reverse strand, counting down.
TGTCTGAAAAAAAAAGAAGGAGGAGGAGGAGGGGCGGGGGAGCTACTGCATTTTCTAGTCTTTAGATTCTCCCCCGTGAGCAGGTCACCATCACCGTGGGTTTTCGTGAGCTAACTGTGGTTTTCTCTGCTGTCTCAGATGATGGAAAATAATACAGTCAGGAAAAGTTGGATTAGAAATTGTTAAAAAGAGGAAATTTGGGAACTTGAGTATTTATGGTTTTTGTTTGTTTGAGACAAAGTCTCAATATGCAGCCCTGGCTGCCTCGCAGAGGTCTGCCTGCCTCTGTTTCCATTAAAGGCATGCGCCACCAGCTTAGAAAAACAAAACAAACCTTTTTTAAGCATTGCTTTGCATACTTAGTTACTCTGCTCTAGATATTGATAAGACACCCACAATTGAAATATTTATAATTTTCATATTTAAAACTAGAATCAAGTTATTAATGCTGGAAACTTGTAGNTGAATTAAAAGAAATTTTTACTTTGAATAAGGCATCTGAGTAGAAAATTCACTGTTTTGTTTTTATTTTTTAAGACAGGGTCTCTTTATGTAGTCCATTCTGGTCTGAAATTTGTCATATCCTCCAGGGGCTGTGATTATTGGCATATGCCACCACATCCAGCTATGAATGGAAAGTTTACTATTTTTAGGGCCCCATTAAGCCTAAATACTTTCTATGATTTTGCTAAATTTATTTTGAAATGAATTGAAAATCACTTTGACGTTGTCTTTCAAATGACTGTTTTCTCCTAGTTCCCTGACCTTGGGCATAGTCATCGTGTGGATCAAGGTCTACTGACTTCATTCATTCCTAAATTGAGAATGAATGCAAGCTCTACCTGGACAGGTGTGGTCTGGTGAAGGAGATGGCTTTGAAAGGCCAGCTCTAAGTCGCCTGCTCTTCAGCGGTTAAGGAGTTAATCTGTGCAGATGGCCACTGGACCTGGTCCTCGGGGATCCTGGGGCCGGGCGGGCAGGACGCCCACTCCGGGCGGCGGGGAGCTGGGACTCCGCCCGTGGGGTGGCGCCGCCCGCACCCGCCAGGCTGGATCCTGCGGCAGGGGATGCACTCACCTCCCGCGCTCCTTCCCTACAGAGGCAGCCAGCGCCATGGGCAACATCCAGAAGAAGCTGATGAGCCGGAGCCAGGGCAGCAGGCGGTCGCGGCGGAGCCGGACCCCGGGGCCCCGAGCCGAGCAGCTGGGAGGTCTGCAGGAGACAGCGACGGCCGGTAGCGCCCACAACCCGCACCCCGGGGAGCCCCTAGGCGCCGACGGTCCCAGTGGCCTCAAGAGCCACGGCAACCAGCTGTTCCGCGGCGGGCAGTTTTCAGAGGCGGCCGCACAGTACTCGGCGGCGATAGCACAGCTGGAACCTGCAGGTAGGGGACCGGCTGTGGCCACCTCGAGGTCCGGGGCGACAGAAGCTGGCCTCCCGCGGTGACAGGCACTAGCCCCGCATTCCTTCCCGGTGACTAAGGGCACCGCGCCACTTGACCTACGTGAGCAATACCTCGGAATGCGGAGCCTGTGCCGGCCAGGCAGGTTTGCACGGGTCCCTGCCCTACCTTCCCCGTGTGGCTGGTGCGGGGACAGCTCCTCCGAGCTCTGCAGGATGAGCAGGCTGTGGGACTGACTGCAGTGCCGCTGAGACCGCAGTCCTGTCATTTTGGTGAACTGTGATTTTGCTAGTGGATTTTAACTGTGTTTAATTAAATGTGGTTTTAGGAAATGCAAGTGCGGATGAGCTAAGCATCTTGTATTCAAATAGAGCAGCATGCTACCTCAAAGAAGGGAACTGCAGCAGCTGCATCCAGGATTGTAACAGGTAAATGCACTCCAGGTTTGTCAAGAGATGATTGTAATAGCACTGTGAAGAAGGCAATGTTTAATAGCCTTCTAAGTTTTCTATGTAAGAGCCTAGATTCCTAAGACTGGCTTAAGTGCTGTGACTAGAATATAAAAAATTCCCAAGTACACACACACACACACACACACACACACACACACACACACAAACTTTTTCCTTCCCCTGCTCCCACCGAAATTTGTGCTTTCTTCTCTTTCTGGATTACCAGAGATGCCTAATAACTAGTTTCAGGCCACTTGTCACCAGAGTAACTTCTACTGAGTTTTGCTCGGATTGTCTCCAGTATTGTCTTCAGATCAACTTCCTTGGCACCACCTTGCTCCCCCAACTGGACCGCCTCCCTCCACTCACCACCTAGGCACTAGGCCTTCTGCCACCTTGTTCCAGATAGGGTCATGCTGCCTGCTCATCTTTGTTCCTGAAACCCTCTCAGCTGCTGGCCTACCTGGTGGGGTTTCCCCAGGCCCCCTGGTCACCAGGCTGAACATTGGTTCTGACCCTTGGTTGTGCCTGTAGATTCTCTGCCATTCACTGCAGCACCGCACATTGACGGTGCTCAGTAACCTGTTGGGCACATGAATAAAACATGTTGTTTTCTTTTGCCATTAAGTAATAACTCCTTTGGCAAGGAGTTACTATTATCACGTCTGAAAACAATAAGAAGTCATTGGGGCCTGCTTTACTCCTGTTCTTTCATGTCATCAGAAATGCTCACACCTTTACATTCAGAGACACTCCAGTTTGGACAATAGCTTCATGAGCCCTGTTTCTAAGGTGAACTCTTTCTTTCGTTCAGCTTATTGTGGAGTATTTGCATTTCCAGTGTCAAAAGAAGGTCTATGGCACTTTGGGTTTCTTTGTTTTTGCCAATATTATAGTCTGAAGTTTAATAGTGTTTATATTTTGGTTTGGACTGTCTTTATTCACAGTTGTGCTGGTTCCCATGAGCTAATTGCTGTGTTTTAGGATTTTATGAGCTAGTTGACATCAGGTGGGTAGCTTGAAATCTGTCCTGGTGTGAGCACTGACACCGTGAACATGATCAGATGCCTCAAATCTGAGCTGTGACTAACTGAGAGGGCCATGCGAATTTATGAGGCAGGCATGTTGTGGTTGGTCGTGGGCATCCTTTCAACGGAACTGCTTGTTTCTAGTGTATTACTCAGGAGGAAACCAAAGATGGGACTCCAGTCCTGGTATCCTCGGAGGCTAGAATAGGAGGAGCTGGTCCTGGGGGAGCCAGAGGGCCTGCTGGGAAGTGGGGTGGGCAGTAGCTTAGGGAGAGTGACCCCTGAGCTGTGTTCTAAGCCAGGAATGTGGCTCTGCCAGCCAACACTGACCTCTGTGCGGGCTGGCCTACTTAGGTGCTTTCTTTGATATCTGGTGAGAGTCCCAGCAGGAGGGTTGGCGATGACACCTTGTGGGATGCTTTTATTCTCAGGTTTGTTTAAATGCCAGAGAAGACAGGATTTGCTTCAGGAACATGTTCAGATATGGGGGTACTTGAATCTGTATGAATGAGGAGTAATTTATTAGTAGAAAGTGTGATGATCTCTTATGGCCCCAAAGACTGCACACATTTTAAAGGAAGTTTCTTATTTTAGTTTTTCAGTTAATATTTGCTTTTGAAGAGTTCCATGAGTTCTTATTACCAGATAAGTGGAATTATAAGTCAAACCTTGAAAGAGAAGCCAGGAGTTGTGGCTCATCCCTGCAGTCCCAGCAATGGGAGGTGGAGGCTGGAGGATCAGGAGCTAAAGGTCATCCTCAGCTACACTCAGCTACAGAGAGAGCTTGAGGCCAGCCTGGGCTACATTAAACCCTGACTAAAGAAACAAGCCAGACATTTTAAATGAGGAAAAACTTTTAACCTGTGAAGATATTGTTTTTAAGATTTAATTTTTAAAGTATTTGTTTTAAATCATGTATGTTCATGTATATGCCACATGTATGGGTGCCTGAGGAGGCCAGAGCTGTTGCATCCCCTGGAGATGGAGTTATAGGTGGTTGTGAGTTGCTTGATGTGGGTGCTGGGAATCAAACTCAGGTCCTCTGGAAGAACAATATATGCACTTAACAGCTGAGCTATCTCTCCAGCCCAAGATTTAATTAAAAAAAAAAAAAGAATGTGTGTATCTATGTGTGTATGTGTGGGTGTGCACATGTGAGTGCAGTGCCTAAGGAGGCCAGAAGAGGGTGTCAGAACCCCTGGAGCTGGAGTTCCAGGGGATTATGAAACCCTGTCATGTGAGTGCTAAGAACCCTGATCCTCTGCAAGAACAGCAGTTGGCTTTAACCACTGAACCAAAGCCCCAGCCTGAAGATAGATGTTTATGTATCTTTGGAGCAGCAGTGTTGCCCGGAGGTTTGTTTGCAGAATCACTCTTAGGAATGTTGGTGGTGTACAGGGGGCTGTGGGCCCACTCCCATCCGTCTCCACATTTTAGAATGTGGGCTTCATGTGAGACACTAAAAGAGGTTATCATGCCTAAGCAAAAATTTGAGAAACACTGTTCTCAAAAGTATTTTTACTGCATAATTGTTTGTCAGCCAAAAAAAAAAGCCACACACAGTTCCTATTTGTCAGAGAGCCTCTTCAAGCTATCTGAAGTGTGCGTGACACACACACTTGAGCATGTGCACCCGCACACTCAAGCACACACACACACACAAGCATGCACACACACATACACACACACTTGAGCATGTGCACTGGCACACTCGAACACACACACACAAGCATGCACACACACACACACACACACCACTGGACAGCTTCCCATGCAGAACATTTAAATAGATTAAAGTTGCCTCTGCTCCTGACAGACTTGCACACAGGAGACTCTTGAGTGTCTCAGTTGATAACCTGAGTAGCCAGCCTCCTGTCCTGGTGAGCTCTGCTGTGCACACTCACAGCACTTGTCTGTGTTTCTGGTTGGACGATTCTTCTCTTTAGTGAAATTTCCATTCATAAACTCATATTTACTTTCAAGATTACAGTTAAAGGATAAAAACATGAATCCTTTTATTTCCTATGTTAGGAAGTGCTAAGAATCATGTGTCCCATTCTATCAATTTTAGGTCCCAAGCTTGGTTGTGTTTATGTGATGCTTTGACGCCTCCTAGGAATGGAGGTGGCATGGTGGGTGTGGCAGGGGCACCTTTACACTCTCTGGTCTCACAGATGAAATTTATCTTTAGTGATACTGGAAGTACTTTACAGACTAAACAGTGCAAGATGAAAACCCATGGCTGACAAGAAAGTGCGATAGGTTTAGTCCTCGATTCCCTCTGGTCCGTCACTGACACCTTTTTACAATTAAGTCATAACGAACCATAGAAACTGTTAGAAATCTGATTGCAGAAAACATCGTTCTTGTGGTTTAGTGGTAAGGTACCTTATTAAATGTAGGGGTATAATTAAGAGTTATCTTTCAAAGTGTGTGTGTGTGTGTGTGTGTGTGTGTGTGTGTGTGTGTGTAGAGGTCAGAGGTCAACATCCAGTGTCGTCCTCAATCACTGTCCATTTTATCTTTTGAGACAAAGTCTCTCACTGATCCTGGAGTTGACTGCTTACGGATTCATCTAGCCCTGGCAAGCCTGCGTTCACCCCTTCCGCTCTGGGGTAGCACACAGATGCTGCCCTAGTGCTTTTCTGTAGGTGCAGGGAATCTCAGTTCAGGTCTCACAGAGCCAGTGCGTTCCTGGCTGAGCCACCTCCTTTGTTCCAAGCTTTTTAAGCTGTCCACAACATGAATCCTGAAGCCTTGCTCTGGGGCGGGGGCTGTCATGGCTCTGTTGGGGGACTGCAAGGCCGTGATTGCCAGGGAGCACTCACACTTAACTGTGGAACGAGGACACTCCAGAGTGCTTTCTTGTCTGTGGATTCAAAGACAGTGTGATTGCTGTGCTGCCAGGACCCCGGGGCAAATATCAGGTGTGATGTGTGAGAGTCCAATACTGCAGTATACATTGTCAAATAGACATTAAAGGGCCCTTCTCAAGGTAAATGACATGGAATATTTTGTCTTCTTAGGGCTCTGGAACTTCATCCATTTTCAGTGAAGCCTCTTCTTCGACGAGCAATGGCCTATGAAACCTTAGAGCAGTATGGGAAAGCTTATGTGGATTATAAGACAGTGTTGCAGATAGATTCTGGAATTCAGCTGGCAAGCAGCAGCATTAACAGGTAATCGAGTCTGAGGCTGCTCTCTGGGGTCTGCCTCCTTTGCTCTCTGGGGACCCCTGTTAGAGGAGGGTCACACTATTCCCTTCCCCCACTCTAAGAATGCTGTCAAATCGTCACAGGTCCTCACCTACTTTACATAAATGCCCCTCTCTTCCTAAGGACTTCTAACGATCTCTTCATATTTCCTGGCTTATCCTCTTGCATCTTATATTGATTTCTGTGAAGTTACTTCATTTTGATAACACCACGTGTGCAGCTTCCATGTGTTATCATGAATGTCTAAGTCAGTGCCAGCATGAGGACAGTGAATAGGAGCTGTGCACAGACTGCGTACACGCCTCCTCAGGGTTTATGCATTCCTGTGGACACTAGATTGTCGGAGTATGCACCTGCTGTATGCTCAGGAGGGATGCTTGCACCTGCTGTATGCTCAGGAGGGATGCTTCGTGAACATGCTCATACGCCCTTGTAAGCAGACACCTGCCTAGGAGGAGGAGTATTCCTTAGTGATGAAATTGCCAAGAGTTTGATCTAGTTAAAATTCTGACCAACTTCTCCCATGAGGGAGGATAAGAAGGCAAGAATCTTCAGACTGTGGGGCTGGAAGTGTAGCTTAGGGCCCTGAGTTCAAATCCTAATAACACAGACTTCATAAATATTCAGATAAAAATTGAAAACTATGCATCAGATAACATTTTCTAGTATTTTATAGTGTTTTCTTATTCCATTTTCCCAAATGGCAGCTTTTCAAGTATTTCTGACTATCCTGGACCCTATGCTGGTCTTAGTATGCCATGCCTCACACACTCCACAGAAGACAAAAGGCAGAGGTGGCATGATCTCGGCCTCTCACCCAGCAAGCCAGAATATAGTTAGGGGAAGCAGTGTAAGACAGAGAATCCCAGCTAGGACAGTGTGTTGGACAGTGAGGTGGAAGGATTGTATAGTGGTGAGGCAAGCCTGACCATGGCTGCTGCAGAGGACTCACTGGAAGTGTCTTTGAAGGGTGCTAGCAGAACATCAGATTATGTAGCTCTGGCTGGCTGGAACTTGCTATGTAGACCAGGCTGGCCTTGAACTCACAGAGATCCACCTGTCTGTGCCTCCTAGATGTGTGCCACACTGCCTGGTGTTTTTTTTGTTGTTGTTCTTGTTAGAATAGTTGCATATATAGATGTGTGTGTGTGTGTGTGTGTGTGTGTGTGCACATCATGGATTTGAGTACTCAGTAAACAGTGAGAATGGCCTGGCTCACTCTAACCCATTTTTCAGTCATGCCCTGCCCTCCCCGGGGCCTCAGCTTTGGTGAGAACTTTCCCTTGGCAGTCACCCAACTCACTGGAAAAAGGGGACAGAAGCAGTCTGAGCATCCCTAATCCTGAAAGCCCAAGACTCAGAATGGTTCAGAATTGGAAACTTTCTGAATGCCTACATGAGTTTCAGGGTTAGAATTGAGTCCCATTGTAACACCCACGTGTGTGCCTTAGCATGTGCATGGGCGTGCACACACACACACACACACACACACACACATCTATACGTGCAACTAGTCTAACAACAGCATCAAAAAATCACAAGGCAGTGTGGCACACATCTAGGAGGCAGAAGCAAGTAGATCTCTGTGAGTTCAAGGCCAGCCTGGTTTACATAGCAAGTTCCAGTCAGCCAGGGCTACATAATGAGACCCTAACTCAAAAAATAATAACAAGAATAACATTAGAAATTCCCAAACTGGAAGCACTACTAGTACCAAGCTTTCCAGATATGAGACATTGGCTTTTATTAGTTATCTGTGGCGACACTACACAAGACATCCTTAGGCTCCTGGATAGTGACCCAATAGAACCACATGGCACCTCCCACTGCCAGTCATTTGCTTCCCTGAAGGCTGGGTTGCAGTGTAGTCTTCTGGTTCTGTCTCTTTTAGGAAAGAGCATGTTTCTTCTAGGAAGCACCCTAGTCTACCAGCTCTCTCCATCAACACTATTAGGTTCCCTTTCTCAGTGCTCCATGACAGTGTCCATTTCAATTTTCATACACTTTTTCTTTTGTGTGTGTGTGTGTGTGTGTGTGTGTGTGTGTGTGTGTGTATCTGTGTGTGTTTACTAAAGCAAAATAGATTTATTAAGGAAAGCAAGTAAGAACTCCCAAGGATGGATGGGCTCCAGGGAGGAATGTCCTGCAATGCATCCCTTTTTGTGCATTCATTCTCCTGGAAGCTTCATAAGGTCAGGGGTTATGGTCTATCCATCGTCATAGCTGCAGGTTGTGAGATTCATCTCCCAGATGAGAAGGTGTTGAATGAGTGTGTTCTCTAACACAGAAAGCGTGTGCACCCCTCTGTTTGGTGTTTTGCTTTAATGTGCCTATCTTCTACCTGGCAGTGCCCCCTTCTCTCTTCCTGTCTCTCATGCTTTCTGTTCTTTTTGCAGTTCTGGGACTGAACCTGGCCCTCATGCATGCTAGGCAATTGCTGTCCTACATCCCCATCCTTCCTAGAGATTTTCAAGATAAAGTTAGATCAGTTCTCGGGGAATATCTGAGACTCTGACAGAAAGGAGGGCCTGATCCAAAGGCATTTTAGGTGTGAAGAGATTGCTCTGGACCTCACGCATGAGGACCAGAATCCGGATCCTAGCACCTGTCCAAGTGCCAGGCAAGCATGGCTGCTGCCTGTCATTCCAGCACTTGGAAGGCAGAAGGGGATGTCTCCAGTGAACCGCTGGCCAGACCAGCTGATAGGTGAGCTCTGAATTCAACCGAAAGACCCGGCCACAACGAATAGACAGGGATGGAGGAAAAGAGCTGATGTCAGCCTTGGGCCTCTGTGCACACGTGTGCACACACACATGTGCCCCTCACCACCATGGTATTTCAGGAAGCCAAACAATAGGCTGAATGGCATGAAATGTGTGTGGGAGACCATATTGATTCTAATCTCAACTTTCTGCATTGTTTTTTAAAAAAAATAGGATAAAATTGACACAAGACTAAACACCTTAGCGAGCACAGCATCCTGCAGCTCTCAGTCTCTTCCTGTCCCCTCACCTTTCATCGTGCTCAAAGGTAGCTGTGTCCCAGGCAGTCACGCCCTCTTCTCTCCTTCCCCAGTCCACTGCAGCCAGCATCTGCTTCCTGCCTTCTGTGGATTGATCCATTTGGATATTTCATAGAAATGGAATCATAGACTACATGCTGTTGTGTAAATGTTTCTGATTTCGTCCCTGGTGCAGCCTGTGCCAGTTCTGACTTCCTTTATGTCCTATTCATGTATGCACAGATCGCATCTTTTTATTTTTTATTTTTTCATTAATCTATAGGTTGATGATCATTTTGGTTGTTTCCATTTCACTTCCTTTGATATATACATAGGAGAGGAATTGCTGGGCCAATGGTAATTCCATGTTTAGCTTTCTGAGGTTGGTATTGCACATTTATGAAGGAGGACACTTTCAGAGCAGTTGACTTTAAGACTCTGTCACTTTTTTTT
>LZPO01017506.1:0-13224 GCA_001675575.1 Neotoma lepida | reverse complement strand
CTGATTATGACAAGCTAATACCTGGAAGAAGCCAAGGGCCTTCCAGAGGTCAAGCTGAGGCTCAAGGAGTCTTGGTGATATTGGCTTTTGATTATTAGCCGTTTCCTACTATGAATTTCTCATGTGCTATTGTAGCTTTTCCATCATTCTTTGGGCACAATTTCCCCTCTACTAAAGGAATATTTAGANAACCTTCTGAGCAGTAACGCAGCCAGGATCCCTAATTTCAGGCCTTTCTGCAATTACTGTCATTAGCAGCATCTGGCCAGGACCATCCCCGGAGGGACAAAAGTATCTTATCAGAGATACCTCTGTACTCTCTAAGAACAGACTTAAACATCCAAGGCCAAACAATCTCCTGAACTAAGGTAACACCTTATGGAAACAACACCTGTCTCCTAGGTCAGGTGGATAGCTTTATTTCTTGTGCAATTTAGGTGAGACTCTCCTTTCTTCTACAGCCTTCCTAACATTATAGACTCCTAGCTTCTCACCTAACCACCTCTAGGAGTGTAGGTTGAGTACACAGATCCCCTTTACTTGAAATGCTAACCGATCATGAGCTCTCAGTTGATCTCCTCCTTTACCACTCTCTTTTGGGTTGTAAAAGAAAGCCTAATGGTCACAGCCTGAGGAAAATTCTTACCTGCCTTTATGATCCTATAAGAATTCAAGCCTGGTGACCTGGCTGGAAGGGGAGAATTGCTATTGCTTGGTTTTATAACTGAAAACCTCAAAGACTCATCATGGATAAATGGTACCCTTCAAACTGTTTTTTTTTTCCTCAAACGGGTCTCTCCTTTGTTTTTACTTGAAAACACTGTAATTGGTTCTCTAGTCCTTAAATACATGTTTCTCCTTCTTAAGTATTTTATATAACAGTAGATGATTGGTCCTTATATATACATACATGATGGCAGTCTCTTAGGATTGTATCATCTATTGATGTCATAGATAACAGCTTGTTCAAGTACACCCTGCTGATATTCACATACACACTAATCACCTTATGATGCATTTCTCCAAATATGTCCTCATCAGGGATGGATGACAATTGCTTTCATCCATGTTACTGGAAGAGGATGAGAACAACACTGCCTTGAATGCTATGCACATACTATTACATAGGAGTACTGTTCAGGAGAAGCACAACCAGACAAGCGGCTGATGCTGGAGCTCTGGCGCCCCCTCCTGGGATGCAGTCCTGTGACAGCTCGCACACCTTCCCAACACACGATATGCAGGTCTGGACGGGGATGCTGAGTGCCAGTTGTTGGATCTAGAAAGCTCCTTTCCAAGGTCAGAGCAGAGACGTCTCTAAAGGAGAGAAACTCTAACCCATTCTTGGAGTGCCTGCATAGTCATGTGGGAACCAGAGCATCTGAAGGGTTGAGAAGGAGTTAAAGGTAGCTCCTGTAGCTGGAATACATGGCCAGCCCCTGGCTCAGAAGCTACATGTGTAGTAACTAATTAATATAGAAGGGACCTAAACTATTAATGACCCTCAGGATAAAGCACCCGTGGTGATAACCCCTAAGGAGCTATTGATTAATTAATTTGGAAAAAAACAAATAAAAAACCAAAACCAACCAAACAAAAACAATGATATCAAATATAAGGCTCTCTAGTAGAAAAACAGAACGGTCAATGGAGTGTTCAAGGGACCCAGGAACTAAAAAGGACAATGGTGTAAAATCTAAGTTCTGAAAAGACTTCAGTCCATAAGAAAGAGCCGAGAAGGATTAAAGTGCTTTGATGCAGAATCTTCGGTGTCACATGCAGTAGAAACAGCTCGTCACTGCCACCACATACGTGTCACTGTGACAGAAAAGGAGCCAGACAAGACCCCAGCAAAGCAGCTTGACTATCTCTCCTTGGGGTTTTAATAGTGCCTAAAGTCAAGTTTTAAAACTTTGCTCCATGCCATTTTGTCTCTTTTAGGTCAGTATTTTTGTCTGTGTACTAGGAATGACTATTTCCTACAACTGAGTGATGTGTTGGGAGCTTATTCAGTTGGCAAAGTTTCAGCCCCAGTTCACCCTGTGCCACACAAGGGTTTGCAGGATGCCACAACCAAAAAGACAATCAAAAGTACTGCCTAGTGTGGAGGAGCTGGAATCTACAGTGCTGCTGAGGATAGAGGGTGGACGGTCAGTTTCCCAGAAACTTAAAACAACTACTTTTGGCCCAATCATTCCCAAACCCAAGAAAACAAAATATATGTTCATATAAAAGCTCACGAAAATTCATAGGAACATTATTAGAGTAAAAAAGCAGGTGCCACTGAAATGTCCACCATCCACTGCCAACTGTGTGAACAAACATTATAGCCACACCAGAGGATGTTATCCAGCAGTAAGAGGAGTGATGGAGCTGTGCTGCTTGGTGAGGCTTGGAATCAAAGCTACAGGAGGCAAATTTCATGAGTCTGCACATAAGAAATGTCCACATGCCCAAATTCAGAAACTGAAGGCAAGTCTGTGGTGGGCAGGAACTAAGAAAAGGCAGGGGAACTGATAATGGGGAATGAAAATGTTCTGGAATTAGTGATAATGGTTGTACAAACTTTTCAATAGAGTAAAACTACTGAATCATACACTTTAAAAGGTGGATTTCATGGTATGTGAACTGTACCTCAATTTTCTAAAAAAAAAAATGAGAGAAAAAAACACAAGCAAAGATACATAGATAGACAGACAGGGGAGGGAGGGAAAGAGAGGGGAGAGAGAGAGAGAGAGAGAGAGAGCGAGCGAGCACTGCCTAGGTAGTTGAAAATGAGGTAAACCCCAAGGTCCTCTGATCAATTCTAAAAGGCCAACAGTTTGCGCCTTTTGGGAATTTACTGAGATGAATAACAGCTAAGGGAAGGAGAAGGGTGAATNCCTATGACTAAAAACAGGGTAGGATGTCCACTCTTACATTCCTAGTGGAGGTTGAAGTCAGTACAATGCCCAATGCCAAACATGTTTACAAAAGGCGTCCAGACTAGAAAGGAGGAAGTAAAGCTGTATTCAGACATAATTATCTACATAGAAAATCTTAAAGTATCTATAATAAACAGTTATACATATAACTATGTTGNGTGGGTGAAAATCAATATATGAAACAGTGTGTTTGAAACAATAAAGAACTTATAGGGAAGGGCATGGTGGTGCACGCCTTTAATCCCAGCACTGGAGGGAGAGGCAGGTGGATCTCTATGAGTTGGAGGCCAGTCTGGTCTACATAGCAAATTCTAGGCCAGTGAAAACTACATAGTGAGACCCTATCTCAAAAAACAGCAATACATAAATAAAAATAAAAACTAAGACTGTAAATACAATATAAGGCTAGGGAAGATTTTGCTCATGGTCACAAGGTCTGAACATTACAGTCAAAACACACTGACATTTATTATATGCAACACCCACAAAACTCAATAAATAGCAAGGCATGACTGCCTGTGAATGAAAACTTGGGTGGCTATACTTGAGAGGCTCTAAAGGTTATTTTTTAATAAAAATATTCACAATTTATATGCATATTTCCAAGGAATCAGGAACTATTAGAATGAAAAGAATGAGATTCCTCAGAAACAAGATTATTCAAAAATCAGGTATTTCTCTCTACCATTGCTTACAAACAGGAGATGCCATTTTAAAAAGGTAACACTGTAACAGCAGTACCGGGGGACAAGATATGGAGGACATTACAGACAGCTGCAGATCAATGCAGATCCTGTCAGAACTGAGAGAACTTGATAGTCATCCTAAGCTGTTTATGGAAATGTAGAATGCCAACAATAGTCCAAATATTTCAAGAAAAACAAGACTTGCCTACCTATAAGACATCCACTTCCAATTCTAAGGTTTACCTGTCCCACTAACTGATCTTGCGGGTCAGTTTCTGTCCGCAGGTCCTTCTTAACACTGAAGGACATGTATGCAGTTTTATTTACCAATTAACCAATGTTTGTGAACAGAATAGAACTATTTTTGTCACTCAAGATGAAGCACTATGTGAACATAACTCTTGGCAATGAGATTTCCCTCAATGACAGATATGTAAGACAAACAAGGGTAATAAAAGAACCATATAAATGTATTCTTAGAATAGCCGAGTAAACAGAAAGGCAAAATAATCCATGGGACAGGATTTCTTGTTTTGATCACGTCATGTAGGAATTAAATGACAGCTTTTAACATAAACTGTAACCTTTAGTGATCCAAGTCTCTAATTAACTAGGTAATATATGATGTCAAGTTTTAGAGATTTCTAAATTATCCCAAATTCCAGAACAAATAAGACTGGTAAATTATGAGCCAGGGGGTGGTGGGGCACACCTTTAATCCTAGAGCTCGGGAGACAGAGGCAGGTGGATCTCTGAGTTTAAGGCCAGCCTGGTCTACAGAGTGAGTTCTAAGACAGCCAGGGCTACGCAGAGAGACCCTGTCTCAAAAAACAGTCAAAAAGATTGATAAATTATGCAAATTTAACATAAAACTTATTTTATGCTCTAAAGCTGAAAAATTGAACATTTCAGAGAACCCAGCTAACATGGCAGTTTATGTGACCAACTATAAGGCATACTGTTATAATCTGTGTACTTTGACTTCCATGTGATCTGTTCTAGTCCTCAAAAGGTAAGGTTTTAAAAACATTTCCGCAGGGGCTAGAGCAATACTAAGCGGTTCAGAGCACTGGCTGCTCTTGGAGAGGGCCTGGGTTCAATCTGCAGCAGCCACATGGTGGCTCACGGTGTTTATCCCACTGGGATAAACTCTCACCAGAGTAAGACCACTACCACAATTCTGAGCCAAATTTGAAGCAAGCTTGATTTTATTGGGGTGTACAAAAGAGCTAGCCAGAGACTGCTTCCTAAGTGGCGTTAAAGAGAGTAGCCCCAAGTCTATTTCTTGGGCCCCTTTTAAGGAGTGAAATCATGAGTAACTACAAAGCAGGTTTACAGAAGAGAGACAAAGGAGCAATAAGGAAGACCAACCAACCAACCAACCAAAACACAAAAGAAACCCACCATGTGGTTGCCATGTAGGGAGGGAGATTAGGGGGGCTAGGGAGGGTCAGGGTATCCTCTAAAATAAGTCAAGGTCATAGGTTAGAGCAGGTCAGGCTCTAGGAAACAGACTTAAAAGCAGCAACTCAGCTCTTATATAAATGGACACTTATTTTTAACAATACAGCATAATGGCTCCTGCCTTCAAGATAGAGTCAGGCAGTTCCTCAACAACTCGATAACTCCAGTCCCAAGGGATGTGACACCCTCTTCTGGCCTCTGAGGGCACTGTATGAACATGGTGCACAAACATACTTGCAGGCAAAACACTCCAGTACACAAAACAATAAGATAATTTTAAAATATTTCAGTGAATTAGGGCTGGTTTTCACTTGAACGCTAGAGGAATCTGATCTGGTCCTTAAATTAACTGTCCAACATGAATTAATCCAAGTCTGGGCCTGGAGACAAAGGACTTTTGAAGCTATCCCTGCAAGGTCTGGGTCACCGTCAAGATGAGCTTGAGTGTAATGCTTAACAATGTCAATTTGACAATCTCGATTCTCCCAGGAGACAGGCTTCTGGGTATGCTATGAGGGATTATCTAGTTCAGGGTAAGGAGCACGAAGACCCACCTTCACAGCTCATGGGTCTTTCATGAGCTGGGGGCCAGGAATGAAAAAAAATAACGTAAGGATGTGACGAAATGGGAAAAACATACCTTGCAGGTTAAGAGTTCTGACTGCAGTTAAGACAGTTAAGAAGAGTAAGTTCCTGGGCTGAAGAGATGGCTCAGGGGTTAAGAGCACTGGCTGCTCTTCCAGAGGACCCAGGTTCAATTCCCAGCACCCACATGGCAGCTCACAACTGTCTTTAACTACAGTTCCAGGGGATGTGATACCCTCACACAGACATGAACAAAACACCAATGTACATGGAATTAAAAAAGAAAACGACTAAGTCCCTGTTTGTCCTGTTTGTTTGAGCCATCTGCACGGGATGGACTTGATCACATGTAGGTGGGAGGTCCATGGGCACAAGTATGTAAGGATGCATGTACACTGGCCCATGACTGGACCTGATGGGAAATACATAACCTTATGGGTTTGCTTTTGTAAGCCTTGGCAAAATGTGACTTGTCACCATTTCCTGGGAACCATGGAATGGACCTGACCAGTCCATCCACCTGGCCAGTATTTAATTAAAGCTCGCTTCAAATTTGGCTTCCAATTGTGGTAGTGGTCTTGTTCTTGCCCAGTGGGATTAACACAAGCAGANCACAGCACTCATCACCTGCCTCTCCAGTGAGGAAAAGCACTCACCACCAGGACTTTCCGGCCAGGAGGCGGCATTCTGGAACTGCCTTAAATTGCTTTTGTCAGGCAGTTTGTCCCAGCAACAAGATAAGGAACTAGTCCAGCGAGGCTCCGCCAGAGGAGGGACAAGGTAGATGGGATCACTGGCATCTTTATGATACCAGTTTTGCTGGATTCCTTAAAAGGCTTTCCTATTCATTTTCAACTTTTAGACTTCTGCAGAAATGTCAACATATTCATAGAGATTAGGCTAAATAAAGGTTATAAGAGACTTCATAACCATTAGTGAGAATTTAAACGCTCTGGGTTCATTTCCTACAATGGGAATTTACAGTGACAATCTATTCTACAACTCAGCAAGAGGTCTCTTTACTCAGGTAAAATTCAACAAATCCTTTCTTGGGGTAGGGTGAAGGTAGTTTTAGACATCAGATCCATGGCCTCAAGCATGCTAGGCCAGGGTCCTACAGCTGAGCTACACCCTTAGCTTCCAACTCACTTTGTTTTCATTTCTTGAGCAGGGTCTCTGAGTAACCCTGGCTAGGCTAGAGCTATGTTCAAGGCTGGACTTGGGCTTAGAGATCTTCCTGCTTCTGCCTCTAGGACACCACACCTGGCCTCAGTTCATTTGTGAGATCATTATTTCTCCCGGGGTAAAGTTGAGAATCTGGTCAGTTTCTAATGCTGTTGATCGAGAAGTTCAGGAAATGTTTTCTTTTGGGTTGAGAACAGAATCATCTCAATGGCTGTAATGTTGATGAATTTTGCTATACAGCAAATGTGATGGCTATTCTTGGTTTTGAGCTTGACTATATCTGGAATTAAAACCCAAGCAGGTGGATTCACTTGTGAGGGGTTATTCTTAATTAAATTATTTGAAATGGGAAGACCCACTTTTAATCTGGATCTTCTGAGGTAGGAAGAGCCACCTTTAATCTGGCCACA
The DNA here is from genome assembly GCA_001675575.1 of Neotoma lepida. Lineage (NCBI taxonomy): Eukaryota > Metazoa > Chordata > Mammalia > Rodentia > Cricetidae > Neotoma > Neotoma lepida. Next base: position 5,970 of record LZPO01017506.1, on the reverse strand, counting down.
CCATCTGCTGGCAGCCTATATAAAGGACATGGAAGAAGGAAGCGTTTGCCCTTTGCAAAAGCGAAGTCTGTTCCTTTACTGGCATTAGAGCCTACTTCTCTGGTGAATACTGAAGACCTGCTGAGAAATCCAGACTCATGGACTGAACAGCTACTGGATTCTTAGACTTTCAGTTGGTAGAGAGCCATTGCTGGACTAGCTGAACCATAGCCTGCAAGCCAAAATAAATCTCCTTTCTACACACTCATTTTATCAGTTCTGTCCCTCTAGAGGACTCCCATTAATACACCAAATGAGTATTTGTTCTTGTAAAAATTTCTGTGCACACACCAAATTCATTAGTATTTACATTTATTTCATGTATGTTGTTTACACACTCATTATTGAACAAAACTGGAATGCAAACAAATGTACAAATACAATAAGCATTATCAAATAAAATAACTGGCACTAGTGTTATATAAGCAAATTAATGGACGCAGTGAGGAAAATGACGGTAAAAGACTGCAGCCCAGGACATTTTCCTTTTTTATCAAAAGAAAATGCTCAGTAGCACCATAATGGCAATACTTAAAACAAACACCTAAGGTGGAGGATTTGACTGCTGTGAGGTTCATCTGCTGGGAGAGTTACGTGGGAACTTAAGAGTCCAGGCAGTATTTTGGCCAACTTCTGCTTGAGTCAGCTGAACATCTTCCATAAACAAAAGCAAAAGGAAACAAAGCCATAGACCTTTTGTGTAAGCTTGGTACAAGCTCTGCATTGCTTTGATTTCATGGTTCGAAAAGATATACATGTTAAAAATTGAGGTTATGTAACATTAAATTTACTAAAGCCTGAGTGTGTCTTTGGTAGGCAAATACTTTTTCAGCATAATTAATAATCACATTCACGTTTATCTATTTCCTGTATTTTTCTATATAATCCAAGGTGACTAGAGAAGACATTATGGGAAATGATATAGCAAGATCCTCAAATAACTAGACTTGTAAAACCCAGTCTCTCTCTCCCAAAGGCACCAAGAGTCAAAGGGCACTAACTTCCCTCAGTGAAGGTGACTTTTTGTGATGTGTCCTAATGGGATTTCATTTTGTAGTTTTATGTCTTGGTTGTTGTTGTCAGTACACTTACCTACTTTTACCTTTTTCTTCTAAAATGGCATCAACAATAGATGAGCTATGTAACAGTACCAAGTATTTCTACTTCAAAGTTGTGCAAAAACTGCCACAATCTTGCTCAAGTGTCTAAGTATCCAAATGGTCACCAACGGGCTGCATGAAGCTTTGAATCCACATGGCATGTGAAGAAGGGAAGGAAACTGAAGCTCAGTTATGAAGAGAAACGTTACAAAGAGCATCATATACTGAGTTCTTTTGAACACCATCCTTAGTGGTTTCAATAAAATGTCACTAACCACTTACCCCACGCCTCCATCTTCCTTAAGAATGCAGTAGAACAGCATTAGTATTGTATGATTATAAATTAAGCCAATTTCTATCTAAATACACAGGTATGTGCATCAAGTGATGTTTTGTGACAAGAACACAAAACATGCTTTTTTCTTAAGTTATTATTCTCTTAATAATGCACTTTTAAAGCCTTCATTTCATAATTTGGTAATTAACATCCACATGGAACACAATGCTTTGCTAAACATACAAAATGTATTTGCATTATGATTATGAAACCTGGCTTTTGCTGGTAACTTAAACCTAACAGTCGCACATGGCTCAACCAGCTCCACACAAGGCTGTTCAGTGGTTATTACTCTGCAGCATTATGGGCCTAAATTTCAGTCTGAATGGCAACTTTCAAGTCCCCTGTCTGCTGTGGGTGGTTGTTATTTGTTTCCTTCAGTGCATCACCAAAACACAAATCACCATTAGGCTTCCCCCCACTTCTGCTGGTGCCATGCTCTTCTGCATGATTCGGCTGCCGAACTTCTGAACAGGAAGCAGTTTTGGAAAGCAGAGAACTGCTACACTGGTGTGGTGAATGCTCCAGACGGTCATTTTCTACCTCAGGAAGGGTGTTCACAGTCACAAAGCGGGCGTGACAATCACTGGAACCATGACTACACGATGTTCTCATGCTTTCTAAGTCTGAACAGCTAAATTCAGAAAAATGACTGGAGTGGGAATCTGCTACAGATGGCATACTGTCACTGAGGGAAGGTGCCTCAAATTCACTTGAGTTCGTGCTCTGTTGTTCCAGCAACTGCGCATCCATGTCCTCTCTGGTCTCATTTATCTTCATGTTACCCTTTTTCCTCAATTTACCACTTTTTGATTTTTTTCCTGCTGTTGCTTCTTTAGACCACTTGGTGGCACCAGATTTACCTTCAGGCAATCCACTGGATGACCCACCAGTGTGGCTTCGGGCAGCACTGCCGTCTTCCACACTACTGCTTCCACTGTTGTGCCGGAACTTGAATGGCTTTGACTCAATATCCACTTGCACTTCCATACTGTTTCCTTCTCTGAAATGACAGTAACAAAGATAAAACTATTTCTGGCTTCATTTTTATTTCTGTTCAGATGAGAGCAAAGGGAGGGGGCTTTTCTATGAAAATACCAAAGCCTAGATAGAGAAGCTTGTTGGAACATTTTAGTGCAGGGTACATTCTACTAACATATATGAGGACTGTCTTTAGCCAGGTGGCAGTGGTGGTGCATGCCTTTGATCCCAGCACTCAGATGGCAGAGGCAGGCCGATCTCTGTGAATTCGAAGACAGCCTAGTTTACAGAGCTAGTTCCAGGACAGCCAGGGCTACATAGTGAGACCCTGTCTTGAAAAAACAAAACAAAACAAAACAGAAAAACAAACAAAAAAGGCCTGTCTTTGTCCCTTTGTGTTTTGTTTTTTATATGCGGCCCTGGCTGACCTCACTATGTAAACAAGGCTGGCCTTGAACTCAGAGATTTGCTTGCCTCTGCCTCCCGAGTGCTGGAATTAAAAGCGTTCACTGCCATGAACAGCCCAAGAAGACTGTCTTAATGCTTCAATTTTTTAAAAAAAGATTTATTATTTTATGTGTATTTGTTTGTACCTGAGTATATGTATGAGCAGGTGCCAGCAGAGGCCAGAAGAGGGCATCAGATCCCCAGAAACTGGAGTTACAGGCAGATGTGAGCCACCTAATGTGGGTGCAGAGCTGAAGCCAGGTCTTGTAGACAAGGAGCAGGTACTCAACTGCTGAGCATTTTCTCCAGCCCCTTAATGCTTCAAGTTTTAAAATAGTAGTGGGTACATTTACTGCTTTTCTGTTCTGGGCACGACCATCACCACAACCTAACTTCAGAACATTTCTCACTATTTATCAACCCCAAACCCACACTAATTAGAAGTCAGTCCCCATTCTCCTTCTCCCCAGCTCTTAGCAAGCACAGACGTATTTTCTACCTAGATGGGTTTGCCTCCTCTGAACACCTCACTGTTTTCTTGGAGATAGTGCCTAGTGGTAGAAACAACTCCTTCTTAATGGATTAAAAACACTTCCAATCTTACAGAACCTTTTCTCTTACCTGTCCAGAGGGATGTAGGAGTTCAGAATGGAGCCTGCCATTGCTCTGGTGCTGGCATTGTCACTAACTGTCCCCAAGCTCACTGTGCCGGACTCTCCACTTAGACTGTGCCGCTCTTTCTGGACATCTGCTTGTACCTCCAACCTTAAAGAGGAGGCATCACATAAACCCCAATCATGTACAGTTCAGCAATCATAATACAGATCTTGAAATAATTCAGTTAAAAACTTCAGTAATGAAATTTTAGACACTAGTTTTTCAGTTCCCACTTATTTGATTATTCAGACTATACTGTGGTGTACTGAACAACATCGAAGAGAAATCAAGAGAACACTACCAAATAGAAAAATAAAACAAAACAGATGTGAATTTCAAGACCTCCATTATATTTTCACTAGGATGAAGTCCTTTGTCATGTTTCAGTACAAAATACAAAGTCAGAATATTTTAATCAATAAACATAATAGATCAATTAATAAATAAAAAATCCTCTATTAACTGGGTGTAGTGACAAACGCCTTTAATCTCAGCATACAGGAGACAGAGGCAGGCTGGTCACTAGGAGTTTGAGGCTAGCCTGGCCTATATGGTGAATTTTAGGCTAGCCAGTGCTACACCATGGCTTCCACTTGCACTCAAACTGCCAGTCAGACCACCAACACTTCCTTCTCCTATGCTAGGGTTGTGCCTTGCTTCTGCTACTGATGTTGTACCTAAATGTAAAATAATTCAAGAAATGAAGTAAGAATGATTCCTCATTTTCCTGCCTTAAACTCCTACATGATTTCAGAGAGGGTATCAGATTACACAGAGTACAAATCACACTCTATCTCAAATAATAATGAAAAGAAACCCTATACTGAAATGGTTCTAATAAACAACTTCAGCCCACATCTGATTTTGTAATAAGAGGTAACAATATATACCACTACAACTTAGTTTCTGTCCAACTGTTAACTACCTAAAATAAGATAAATATGACTTTTAATTTATCTACCTTCCTCCACATAAAAAAAAAAACCAGAATAGTGAATAGAAAAACAAACAAACCACGGTAAGATAAATACTAATTTCTCCTCCTTGTCTCCATGGGTATCAGTAAAAGACTTGGTGAGCTTTATTTTAGGACGCAGGTAGACTACTCTAGTCTTGCTGCACCCATCTAGGGTGTCCTGACTCCACCTGTTCCCACACCACGAAGTCTCACTCCTAACGTCCATCTGTCACCACAGAAGCAAGGTCTAGGCTAAGTGTGGTCTTTCCTCCAGTGTCCACAAACACAGCTCCAGCACTCACTTATTTCTCAGGACTTAGCTTTTATTCCAACACAAGCACCAAACACGATACTTTTTAACCTTGGGGTAATTATCATGCTCTGTATTCAGATGTTTCATCTAATTGATGTCTTATATTTAACAAAACAAACAGCTATGTCTTACCTGTTGAAACAATTTACCATGGCACTTCCCGACAGACTTCCGGTTATACTAGCCCCAGCTAGTGCCATGGTGCTGGCTGTCTCACTCAGGTTGTCTCTAATGGTGCCTATTCGATCCATGTGGCTTCCGCTTGCACTCAAACTGCCAGTCAGACCACCAACACTTCCTTCTCCTATGCTAGGGTTGTGCCTTGCTTCTGCTACTGATGTTGTATCTAAATGTAAAATAATTCAAGAAATGAAGTAAGAATGATTACCCATTTTCCTGCCTTAAACTCCTCCATGATTTCAGAGAGGATATCAGATTACACAGAGTACAAATCACACTCATGGTTAGGCACAGAGACCTCTTTCAGGGTGTACAGCTCAATCTGAGACTGGCCCTAAATTGAAGATGGTCACTATTTGTTGTTGCTGTTGTTAAGTCCAGAAGATTTAGGAATTTTAAATGAACAAATGATTTAAAAGGCCTTCCTTGCCAGCACTAGGTTCCAGTGAGAGATCCTATTCTCTAGATCAATAAGATTGGGACAAAAGTTGATTTCTAGATACAATTCATAGTTCTAAAATTGTCTATAAACTATTACAAGATGTGTTAGGATTATATTCTAATTTTACAGTACTACTGAGAAATGCACTTATTTATGCCAGTATCTGAGTTCCTATCACATATCCAATCATAAGACAAAAGCTATGAGAAAAATACAGCAGAAGCTAAAGAGAGTGGGGAGTGATGACAGTGCATGGATGTCATCTCTGCACACTGCTTTTATAACATGACCAGAAAAGGTCTCTCATAAGGTCACACTGTAAGAGACTCAAAGGCCGTGAACAGGATTTCAGGCAGAGGTAACTACAAGTTTAAAATTTAAGCCCAGAAAGAGGAGTATTAACTGTCTCTTCAAGAAAAGGTGGTAGAAGACAGGACGGGAAGGGATGCGTTCAGACAGTCAGGGCAGAACATGAGAATAAGGACTGGACACCTTGCTCCCCATGGAGACAATTAA
>LZPO01017505.1:105751-117565 GCA_001675575.1 Neotoma lepida | reverse complement strand
TGCTGGGATCAAAGGTGTGTGCCACCACCACCCAACTGCACTTAGATTTTTATATTGATTGCTTTTCCTTCCCATATAATGATTTTAGCATCACAAAATTTTAAGATCAGGGAGAGTAGAATGGAGGAGGCATAGCTCCACACTGCCACCCTCAGCAACTGGAGGATTCCCTGGAGTCTTTTAGGGACCTCAGCTCTGTCTAACTAAACATATGGTTTTGGCATAGAGAAGAATTTAAAGACTAATCAGACATGGGGTTAAATAAGTGATATGTTAATATAGTATTTAAGAATAAAAGGAAAGAAAAAGATAGATACTCAGAAGTAAATAATCTAGAACCTGGGTGTGGGCTTCTCTAAGAGAAAATCACCTTTCATTGTTTTTATAGTAATCATTTCTACTATTTCAGTGAGTTTTGAAGTTACTATCTTCAGTGGTTTGCTAAGGGGTCTAAATGAGATCTTAGGGTGTTTCCACAGGATTCTTGTCGAGATTACAGTTGATAAGGTCATAGGCGTTCAGAAAGCAGCATAATTTACAACAAACAAAGTTAGCAGTTGTTAGAGCATCTCAAAACATCCAGGGAAAAGAATGAGACCTACCNTGGCCATGCATATTCAGGCCTTATGGCTGGTTTCTTGTTCTAATATAAGACATCTGTCCATGTGAAGAATATTGTTTCATGTTAGCAACTTTCAAAGTGAACGGTGATTGTGCTGGAGTTCTTGCTTCTCAGGTGGCAGAGCCTTTTGTCAGATTTCTGGTTTAGGGATTTTCTTCCTTCCTCATGTCCCATATTTTTTCCTGTCTTCTGCTTAACCATCAGAAGATAAATTACAAGTTTTCACATAATGGATTTATATACTTAAAAAAGGAAAATGCCTTAATGTATAAACCTCTGGGGTACCTCAGATACTGATACCATTTTCTTTTATTTTTCTTTTCTTTCTCTTTCTCTTTTCTTTTTTCCTCTTGGTTTTCGAGACAGGGTTTCTCTGTATAGCTCTGGCTGTCCTGGAAGTAGCTCTGTAGATCAAGNTGGCCTCTAACTCACAGAGATCCACCTGCCTCTGCCACCTGAGTGCTGGGATTAAAGGTGTGTGCCACCACCGCCTGGCCTCCATTCATATCTTATATCAGGCAACCAATTATTAAAATGTGATGCCTACTCATAAGTACTTAGTGGATCATCCATTGTGTACAGAAATTTTAAAAAATGCACTCTCTTGGGTTAATAGACATATTACTATATATTTACTAATTATAGAAAGTAAAATGCTGTGAGACTGAGTCTAATATTGTTAGAACAGAAAGNATAGTTAGAAAGAAAATTACTTGTTTGGGTTTATTGGGAAAGGATTCAAAGAGAATCTGGACTTTAAAGATGAGTAGAACTTTCAAAGGCAAAGGAGTGGAGATAGGCTTGGAATGACAGGCATTCCTGCCAGGATGAGGAACATAAACAAGTTNTGGAGTTGGGAACCACCTCCTGTANGTAGAGAGTGCTAGGCGGTCTGTCTTACCTACATGGAAGGTAGTGATGTGGTAAGTGACATGAGGATGGGAGGGGCTTGAGAGTCAGTACAAAGGTGAAGAATGAACTGGGTCATAGTGGGAGGAGGGTTTGAAGGTAGGAAACTTACTCCAAAGATGCAGAAACCTGCTACAAGCAGTNTCAGGCATGGAACAATAAAAGAAAATAAAACCTCATGGAATGTCCTAAGCATTATAGGTATTAAATATCACCTCTGTGCCCTTAACTTGCTGGTCATTTTATTATTTTTTCTTCTCACCTTTTTTCTGAAAAAGAAGGAAAATCTTTGTAATATAACATGTGCGAAAAAATGGTGCTCAATATATTGATGTAATACTAATTTTATTATTTAATTTAAAAATCTAAATGTTATATTTTGTTGCATTTTATTTTCAGAACATTTGGTTTATTTTACCCTTTACACTGCCATATTCCAATGGGCATCGAGAAGATGGCCAAGCTTTCTAGTGGCAATTTCATTTGCTTTGCTTATTATCTGATTATCTGTTTGATTCAAACTTTTAGAACTAAACTATACCTTTTCACTTGTTTCTTGAGTCTCATTTTATTCTTGTTTCTGCCATGCTTGCAGTCATTTTCTTACTCTACCTCGCTCCAGATACAGTCAGACCATTGAGCATCATCACAGGGATGCAAGGTATACTTTTCTTACAATTGAGTCTNTGTGTAGAGTTGCATGCTCCTGTCTATGTGGTATAATTCACTTTTAGTTTTGTTTTTATATATACATGTGTGATTATTAATGAAATACGGAAAGAGTACCCTAATAATGTAAAGTAAAAGTATATAAACTATTTGAACTAGAATGTATAAAATACCTTCTCTTTGATGGACTAGAGTCATCTTTTTATTACCCTGAAAATTATTTTATTAGGAATTAAATAAACTTTGGTATGAAAAAGGAGAGAGTAGCAATATAGTTGACATCCCATCCTTTGCTAACTTCCTAATCTGATGTGTAATTAACACTGGATTATTTGTACATGTCTTCATAACCTGCTTCCTCACTTCTCTGCTTCTCAAGAGGAGACTAATTTGAAGTGCATTGACCTGATTTGTCTGTGGTTACCTGGTCAAAGATAGCTGANCTACTCTTCCATTGTAGATAAGCTTGGATCTCTAAGAATGCTCCGTCTATGGGAGCACTCTCTTTCATTTCAGCCTTATTATCACTTGTTCTAAAGAAGGAATTTCCCACTGAATTTTGGGTGTAATAAGTCTAATACTTAAAAATGCTACATTTATTTTAGAGGGGAATATAGCTTGCCTGGCATTTAGCAGAGAATATGGCTATCACTGGGAAGAGAAGGAAGAGGGTGTCTAATGTGCATTAAGTTCTCAAGGCCGTTTGTGGCTTCAGTTACGTTCTGCTTTTGATGATTTTTCTTTATTATTTTTCACAGTTTCATGCATGTGTAATGTATTCTGATCATATGGCTCGCTCTGTCCTCTCTTACACCTCTCCTACTCCTCCGAATTCCCTCTTCTTCTCCATAAACCCTACTTCTATTTCAATGTCTTTTTGTTGTGTTTGTGCATGTGTGAGTGCGTGTATGTGAGTGTGTGTGTGTGTGTGAGTGTGTGATGGCATGGGTGGGGCTAATTTACTTGATCAGGGGCAACTTATCAGTGAGGTATATACTCTTCCTCAGCAACCATTAACTGCATATAAGCCCTTGTACATGGACCGGGCCTCAAGAGTCCCACCCCATCCATAATGGAATGTTGATGGTGTAGTTGAGCAAGTCTTGCAGATAACCACCTCTTCTGTGAGTTCATGGGTGCAACAGCCATGTCATGTCCTGATAACAGCTTTTCATAGTATCTCTCCCCATCATCTTGTTCTTGCAGTCTCTCTGTCCCCTGTGCCTGAATGTTTACTGAGCCACTCTTGGAGGAGGTGATTGGAGTTTTGAGCCAGTTCACTGGCAACATTTTCAGACCAGTTAGGCAGAGAAGAGAGTTGTGGTGNTAGCGTGGTGATGTGTTCACCTAGAGTAAATTAGAAATTATATTTTAGGCTATGTGTAACCTTCTTTATCCCTCTTTAATTAGTTAGGAGTTGATGTTGATATGCAGAGTTTTTATTAAAAAAATACAAAAAGCTAATGGGTAAATTCTTGAAGTTTGAAATCACATAGACAAATATGGAAGAAAATTCAGAAGAAAACTGATAATCTCAGCCATCAATTTTGCTGATGTCTTCAATAAAAGTAATAGAAATTTAGTATCTTGTAATTTAAGTATTAAGATGACTATTGCTAGCTTAATTATCATTTACATTTTTAATCTTTTCTCTTATTTTGCTCAGTAGTAATTGTTTCTTTGTATTTGCTTTTTTACTGTTGTTTAATACATTCCTGGCAATTTCTTGTTTGCAGCCGTTTCAGATTTACCTTGTAAAATGTGAAAATACACTTATGTACCTGCCCCCTGAACACCCACTCGGTCTTCTCTTTAGGGACTGGCTACCTTGAATGAAACCTCCACATTAAAGACTTTTGCTGTTTACTTTGATTTATCTTTAAGTTAAAGTCATGTGACGCCTTATAGATTTGGTATTTTGTATTGTTCTTAGTTTTAATTAACAAGTAATTTTTTTTGCTACCTATTACTTGTTTTTCAATTCACTAGTGTAGATTCATTTCTTGATCAGCTCTGGATTGACTATCAATTTCATATACTTAGTAAATTCTCAATTCCTACCTGTCTTCCTTCAAAGGAAAGTTTATGAAGTCTCTTTCTGTACTTTCACTTGGTTTGTGATCAGGAAACACAAGATCATTCATGTTTACATTAAAATATGACACTGTAAAATCTGTATTTGAAAACAACTTATTAAATGTTTAACTATAGTATTTGCTATGAATAAATATACAAGTCTGTTTTATGTGTGTTAAGGCATTTGCCTTTGTCAAAGCAGCAGATCCCCTGAGGGCCTGCATTAATAAGTACAGTGTTCATCTACTTTCAGACAGACTGTTTTGAACTAACTTCAAAGTTAGAAAAACTTTTTTTTTGCTAAGTAGCCATTCTCTTACTTTTATTTACATAAAGTTATGTTTGTTTTTTATTTAAAATATTGTTCATTTATTAATTTTGATCATATACTTCCTACCCCCAATCCTCCCAGATCCTTCCTACCTCCTTTCCCACCCAACTGTATGTTCTCTCNCTCAAAATAAATACCAAAAAAAGAAAATCAAAACAAACAATGCCCAATAAACAAAAACTACCAGAATGAAACAAACAGCACATAAAACAGACATCTAGAATAAAGCATGGAATCCATTTGCATTGACTAGCTACTTCTGGGTATGCGCCTGCCTGNGAGTGTGACCTTTCTCAGCAGNTATCAATTGCAAATATCTTCTTGGTTAAAAGTGGGACTTTAAGTCTACTTTCCCTTCTCAGTGCTAGTGTTTTCTCTGTTTTGAACTTGTGCACATCTTTGCATGCTGTCAAACCCTCTGTGTGTTCATATGTGTATGAGTGATGTTGCGTCTGGAAGGTGCTGCTTCCTTGGAATCATCCATCATCTCTGGTTTTTACAATCTTTGTGCCTCCATTTCCAAAAAGATCCCTGAGCCTTGAGGGAGGTGTGATAAAGGCACACCATTTAGGGATTAGTATTCCAAAGTCACTTGTTCTGTGCACATTGTGCACTTGTGGGTCTCTGTGTTAATTAGTTACCATCTACCGCAAGAAGCAGCTTCTCTAATAAGGGTTGGGCAATGCACTGATCTATGAGTATAGTACTACGTCGTAAGAAATCATTTTATTACTATGTTACTTAATAGAATAATAGTAATAGCAGTTCCCCTAGGGCCCATGACCTATCTAGTCTCAGGTTCTTGATCTATTAGCAGTGTCAGGTATGGGTTTCATCTCGTGGAGTGGACCTTAAATCCAATCAAGAAGTGTTTGGTTATTCCCAACATATTTGTACCACTATTGCACTAGTGGGNAAATCTGCGTGGAGGTTGAAGTTACAGGTCTCAGGATTTGTAGCNGAGTGAAAATAATGATTGCCTTTCACCTCCAGTAGCACACAATTTACCTCCTAGAACCATGAATGCTAGTTAGTAGGGATGAATTTCTAGTTGGACACTAGTTCAGTTTCTCAGGGTTTGATAAGTAAGTGGAGTCTTTAGCATTAGGGTCTCCCCATCAGGTTGTGGAGAGTAACCAAAAGGTTTGTCAATAGCCTGTGATACTTGCAGAGTCTCTGGGACTCCTTTGACCAGCGATTCAAGATGTAACCCATTCATGGTATTGAAAACGTTACTTGATGCCATATGATGTCTAACTTGGGAATTGTTATCCCCACTCCCACCCCAAGATGTGATAATTCCATTAAATTCCTTTCACTGTGTATATGTTTAGGAAGCCTCTTCAGTAGCAGTTTTCCAATTGGCTTTCAAAAGGCTTTTAGTGTTAATTGTCCCTCCTCACACTCCCTCCTTTACCCTGCTCACCCCTCCACATTTACTCCTCCTATAGAATAGGAGCTAGAAGCTTGCCCTTTATTTCATTCCAACACTGTATTCTATCTACACTTCCTTGAAAGACTCCATCTCCACTCTTCATCCTTTTCACACCTAGGCTTTCTCTAATTTCTAACTATTATAAATAGAGCTGAAAGAAACATGGATGAGCAAGTGTCTCTGTAGTAAGATGTAGAGTCCTTTGGGTTCATGCCCAAGAGTGGTATAGCTGGATCATGTGGTAGATGAATTTTCAGCTCTTTGAAAATCCTTCACACTGATTTTCATAGTGACTATACAAGTCTGCACTTCTTCCAGCAATGAGTAACTGTTCCCCTTCCCCCGAATCCTTGCCAGCATGTGCTGTCATTTGTTTATTATTCTTGACCACTCTGACTCAGGTAATATGAAATCTCAAAGTAGTTTTAATTTGCATTCCCCCGGTGGCTAGGAATGTTGAACATTTACAAAAGTGTTTCTTAGTCATTTGTGTTTCACCTTTTGACAAAACTGTTTAGTTCTATACCCCATTTTTAAATCTGGGTAGTTGTTTTCAGGCTGGTCAGTTTTTTTGTTTGTTCATTTTCTTGTTTTAGTTTTCTTTTATATATTCTAGATAATAACCCTATATCAGATTTATTATTGGTAAAGGCTTTTTCCTGTTCTGTATGCTATCACTTTGCTGATATGATTGTGTCCTTTGCTGTGCAGAAACTTTTGCTTCAGGAGGTTCCANTCATTAATTTTGGTTTTTACACCTGTGCTTAGGGGTACTTGTTCAGAAAGTCCTTTCCTGTGCCAGCAAGTTCGAGACTATTCTCTGCTGTCTTTTCTGCCAGATTCAGGTAGCAACTCTTAAGTTGAGGTCCTTGATCCATTTGAGGTTCAGTTTTGTTCAGGGTGATAAATATGGATCTGTTTTCGTTATTCTGTATGCAGCCATCTAGTTTGCCTTGCACCATTTTTTGAAGATGCTGTTTTTACTCCACTATGTATCATTGATTTCTTTGTCAAAATTCAGGTGTCTATAAGGGTATGGACTTATGTCTGGGTCTTCAATTTGATTCCTTTGATCAGTGTATCTATTTTTTTTTCTGGTGTGTTTATTTTTATACCAATACCATAGCTATTACTATAGCTCTATAATAAAATGTGAAATCTGGGATGTGCTACTTCCCAGCAGTTCTTTTATTATTCAGGATTGTTTTTGTAATCTTGTGTATTTTATTTTTCCATATGAAGTTGAAGATTTTATTTTTAAATTCTGTGAAGACTTAAATTGGAATTTTGATGGAGATTGCTTTGGATCTGTAGTTTTATTTTGGTAGGATGTCCATTTTCACAATATTAATCCTACTGATCCCAGAATGGGAGGTATTTGCATCTACGNTCTTCTTCAGTTTCTTTATTCAGTGTCTTAAAGTTTTTATTATGCAAGTCTTTCATTTGCTTGGTTACAGTAATCCCAAGGTAATTTNGGTTGTTGTTNCTAAGGGTATTGTGAAAGGTACTGTTTTCCTAATTTGTTTCTCAGTCTTNCATTTCAATATCAGTAAGGCTACTGATTTTTGTGTGTTAATTATTTGTCCTGCTACTTTGCCCAAAGTATTCATCAGCTGTAAAATTTTCTATGTGGACTTTTTAGGGTCTTTTTTTTATATAAAATAATACCATCTGCAAATAAAGATAGTTTTACTTCTTCATTTCTGATTTGTATTTCCTTCATTTTTCAGTTGTTTAGTCTCAAGCTTAGACTTCTGCTATATTGCATAGATAGGAGGAGCCTAGCTGTCTTAGTTAGGTTTTTATTGTTGTGAAAAGACGCCATGACCATGGCAACTCTTATAAAGAAAACATTTAATTGAGGGTGGCTCACTTGCAGTTTCAGAGNTTCAGTCCATTATGATCATAAAGGGGAGCCTGCNAGCATGCATGCTGACATGGTGCTGGAGTTGAGGGTACCACATCTTGNAGGCAATAGGAAGTCAACTGATCATCACACTGAGTGAAGTTTGAGAAAAAGACTTCAAAGCTTGACTCACAGTGACACACTTCCTCCAACAAGGCACACTTCCTAATAGTGCCACTCCATTTGGGGNCCATTTTCTTTCCATCCACCACACTGGCCATCCTCGTCTTCTTCAAAATGGAAATGCTTTGAGTTTCTCTTTGTTCAAGATGATGTTGTTTGGGAGCTTGTTGCAAATTGCCTCAATTATGTTGAGGTATGAAAACAGAATATTTACATTACGATTCATAACAGTACAAAATGACACTTAGGAAGTAGCAATGAAAATAATTTTATGGTTGGGGGTGTCTCCACAACATGAGGAACTATGTTAAAGGTTTCAGTATTAGGAAGGTTGAGAACCACCGCCCTGCTCTTTCCAGAACTTTTACCNTGAAAGCATGTGTAATGAGATGAGATTATGTGGATTTTGTCTTTTAGTAATATGGTAGTTTTTATTTGTTTGTTTGTTTGTCTGTATACATCTCTGGGATGAAGCCATGTTGATCATGGTTAATAATCTTTATAATGTGTTCTTGAATTTGGTTTGCAAGTATTTTATTAAGCATTTTTGAATCTATGTTCATAAAGGATGTTGACCTATAATTGTCTTGGGTAAACTTTGGGTCACTTTTTATCAGGGCAATAATGGTTTCATAAAAAGAATCAATGTTCCTTCAGTTCGTTTTTGCAGAATAATTTGAGGAATATGATGTTAGTTCTTCTTTGAAGGACTGGCAGAATCCTGTGTTGACTCCTTCTGTCCTTGAGCTGGAGCCTTGGATTAATGTCCCAAAGTGCACACCCCCCAGGGGGCTCAGCCACTCCAAGGACCTGGAATGAAGAGTGTAGTGGATGGCTCATCTCACTGGGGGACTCCAGATGTTAAACCTGATATTCTTGAGGAGAAAAGACCAAGTCCATGATTGTCCAATTAAAGCAAGCTTTATTTGAATGCACCCAGAACTGGCCAGTCAGCTGCCTCCCCTAACTCAGGATTTGAGAGAACAGCCCCTGCTGGTATAAGGTGTTTACAGGGTGAGAGGGGTGGTGGTTCTACATTGTTAGAAGGATGCAATGAAAAGGGGAAGAACAAAAACAAGGATATACATCAAGTGGATGAGATTCCAAGCAGTTTACATCATCTGTTAGGTCCCTTATGATTAATGATGTTCATTAATTCCATCATTTTTCTGCTTAGTTTTTGTCTGGATAACTGTCTATTGGCGAAAGTGGAATATTAAAGCTGCCCACTATCACTGTGTTAGTGTCAGTATGTACTTTTAGCTGTAGTAGTGTTTGTTTTATGTTTTAAACATAAAACATCGTGTGCCCTTGTGTTTGGGGCATAAATGTTTAGTAATATCTTTCTGATGAATTTTTTTCTTTAAATGAGTATGTAATGTTTTTCCTTATCTCTNCTGATTAATTTCAGTTTAAAGTCTATCTTTTATTAAACTAGCTATGTCTGCATGTTCCTTAGTTCCATTTGCTTGAAATATCTCTTTCCCTCCAGTTTCTCTAAACAATTTTTTCTTAAGGACAGATGTCACCTTATTGTGTGTTTCTTGGAGGCAGCAGAATGATGAAGCCTGTTTTCTAATCTAATCTCTTCATCTGTGTCTTTTTTTTTGCGGAAATGAGGCCATGAATATTGAGAGTCATTAATATGTACAATACTTATTTATTCCTGTTATTTTCCTGTTTTGGTATGGCCTTTCCCCTGCCTCTTTTAATTTACTGCTTTGGAATTTTTTATATATACATATATATATAAATTTATATATATATTCTTGGTATCATCTTGGGTGTAGTTAACTGTTTCTTCAGACTGAAGTTTTCCTTTTAGAGACTTCTATAGTGCTTGATTGGTGGACAGAACTTGCTTAAATTTGTTTTTATTGTGAGCTGTTTTTCTTTCTCTTAGTTGTGATAGTTTTGCTGGGTACAGTAGTCTAGGCTTGCACTTGTGATCTCTCTGAGCCTGTAGAACATCTATTCGGGCCTTTGGGCTTTCAGAGTCTCCATTGAAAAGAGAGGTGTTTTTCTAATGGGCTTGCCTTTGTGTGTAACATGGTCTTTTCCCCTTGAAACTGTTAATATTCTTTCAATGTAACGGTTCCATTTAGGAGAAAACAACTCAATTTTATCTTAAAAAATTAACAGAAATTAATTAGATTGATGTCATTGTAAGGTAGGGTGTCAAAACAGGAGCAAAATCATTGAAATAATAAATATAACATTTTAGTGCTTTTGGAGCATTGTCATAAGTCATAGCTCAAAATGAATATGAGACAATAGTTCGTCGATTATTTAAAACCTATGTATTTTGGTAGTGGACTTAGAGTTGTGACTGCAGGTACTGTGCATACTCTGAAGTGCTTACCTAGGGCTATGCATGGTAAGCTTATTCACTGAAATAGCCACTTTGGAGAGTATCTGCATGGTTAGTCTTAAGGAAAAAAACACATGAAAAGAATACATATCAAAGTAGATGGATAAATAGAAGATAAAAGATTTAATAAATGAAATTAATNATACTTGGTAAATATTGGGAACTGGAATTTTAGGGAATTATTCAAGAAAAACTGTCAGTCTTGTATTTTGGGTAACTTGGTACATAAGGTACTATAACAACAAGTGACATTGGGAATAAACTTGTCATACTGGGCAACAAGTAAAATTTTGGAAATTCTGAACGCACTGAGGAGAAACCTTTAGCACCAGCTACAGTAAATACTATTCAANCTAATCCAGCTAGTATCAAAATCTGTACAAAGAATGCTGAAAAAAACAAAGAATAGACCTATCATAAGACCCAGCTTTACAGCTCCTGGCCATTTACCCCAAAGATTCTAAGTCAGCATATCATAGAGGTACCAGCATATCACCATTTTTCACACCATTCATAATAGCTAAGTTATAGAACCAGGATAGGTTTCCAACAACAGAGCAAAGGATATAGAAACTGTGATTTATACATACAGTGGATTGTTTTTCAGCCATAAAAAAGAATGGAATTAGGTCATTAGCATTGCTATCACTATTCACCTTGAGCATATCTTGTCATGACCAGTGATAATTGTAGCCTGCTGGGTTTGCAGCTGGATAAAACTTGATGACTTTCCTGCCCAACAGCCTGAGTAGTACTTCACAGTACTTTCAAATCCAACTGCCTTTAAAAAAAATTTGTTTTTCTCATTATCATTCTTCCTGCAGACAGCTTGCTTTTTTTTTCCTCTAGCACATTTATATTTTTAATAGCACTCTCTTAATTCCTTGGTGTTTTTTCTACATCAGGTTTTTATATATGTTATATTTTTATCTATCTTCTTTGTAGATTAATGTCTAATGTTCTTTAATAAATACATTCATCATATTCTACTACCTCTTCAAGCTACTACTTTGAGATTGTGCCTTCCTTTCTTTTACTTAGGTTAGTTTTCAAAAGTATATTTTTGTTTGTTGTTTTTGTTTCTTGGGACAAAATGTCACTTTTATAGCTGGCCCCCACCTTGGTATCCTCTTTCTATGCCAGTGTCTGGTCACAGGCCTGCTCTCCTTGTATCCACTTGATTGCCATGTCTGTNTGAGCACATATTTTTATGTACTGCTTCCTTCACGTCATCGTATCTTAAGCTTTCACCCTCATAGCTTGATCCCTGTCTCCCTCACCTTAGTGAAGTGACATTTCCCATCCCTATAGCTTGTCAGCCTTTATTCGTGTTTATTCTGTGTGTGTGTGTGTCTGTGTGTGTGTGTGT
>LZPO01017505.1:59643-73644 GCA_001675575.1 Neotoma lepida | reverse complement strand
AGCCTTGGCTACAAAGTGAGTTCCAGGAAAGGCGCCAAAGCTACACAGAGAAACCCTGTCTCGAAAAACAAAAACAAAAACAAACAAACAAAAAAATTCTGAGAGAGAAAAGATTTGGTGAAATAACTAATTTTTGATATGATATTTAAGACAAGTCAAAGAGATTATTATCAGAGCTTAATCTGATATTTAATTTTTTGTGTGTTAGACATTTACAGATAACGTAAAGAGAACAAGTCTGGTCCCAGGAATGGGGTTTCTGAGGTAGAACATATATAGCAGTTGGGGAGGCAAATTTATTTTAATGCTAGAACTTTACATAGGTGATTGAAGTTACTGAGGGTCCATGATGGATGAAGAGATGTGTGGGATTTGCTTTGGAATTGAATGAACATAAAAGAGATTAACATGGGAATAGAAAAGTAAACATGGAGAAGCAGAAATGCAGGCCTAGAAAATAAGGGCTTTGTCTCTCTCACCCACTCATACCCTACTCTGCGTGCGTGCGTGCGTGCGTGCGTGTGTGCGTGCGTGCGTGCATGCATGCATGTGTGTGATGTTGTAAGCTTTGAACAACTTTATATCAGCTAGTATTGTAGGGTCAGCTTTCCATTCTGGGTAAGAGTAGAAATGGACCCTCTGTTAAGAAGCTGAGACTACACTGCATTTAGTGACAGGAATGAGATGTCCACCAGGGAAACTAAGAGTGTCTCTCATCAAAGCAGGAAGCTTTGGAGAACAAAGGTCATGATTTTTAAACAAACAGAACAGATTGGATTTTTTAAGAAGAAAATGAGTATGGGGTCGCTGAAAGAAATGCTCTATATAATTTGTAGTGGCAATATGAGAAGGGGAAATTACACTACTCTAAAGGGAAAAAATTCAGAGGTTCATTTAGAGGTTATCAAGGGATTTCTTGTAGCAGCCAGAGGGTAGAAGTAACATGCTTGGAGAGTTCAGATATTNTGAGAAGAGAGAGCTGATAATGAATGCAGCGCTCCATGGAAGATTGATGGTGTCTAGTATGCACATGAATTAGAATTTAAAGAAAAGAGAGGGAGAGTTAGAAATGATATAAATACTCATGTATAAAAGTCTCAAAAAATAAATTTTAAAAATTTATAGAGAAAAAAATGTTTTATTGCCTTCCAATATTGTTATAAAACAGGTTTTATTATTAGGTAATCTGAAGTCTTTCTTGGCATACATTTTAACACTGGTGGGGTGATAGGTCTGTCCTGGTGAAGTGTGGACTCTGACTCTCTGTTGCAGTCATAACACTGCAAAGGAGGTCTTGGTCTATACTAACCAGCATTGTGTTAGATTCGACAAACTCCAAGTAACCTGGGGTAAGTGAAGATTAGTGCATCTGTCCAAAGCCGTAAACAGAACAACGATCAGCAGAGGAAGAGCTAAGAAGGGGCTCTGATAGGGGAAGTACCGTTAGCAGGTTTTATGACTAGCAGTTCAAGGTGGATGTCAGTGGTAGGTCAAAGTGAGATGGGTTAATGCTTTTCTAAAGCTGACCGAAGTGTTAACCAGTAAAAGGTTAATTTATTAGCCTAGACTCACATCTCCAGTGATGTTGAAGTTTATTTTCTTTATCACTATAACCTATTAATATGTGGGAAAATATATGGAAGCATTCTTTCTGTTATATAGAATTATTTTTATATATTTTTATTATTACTTATTTTATTATTCTCATTTATATTTGCTATTAATTACTAATATACACTTATATAATATGTAATACATGTTATATATATCACAGGTGTATTAATTTGTAACTGCTAGTATAGAATGTAATTGTCACATAAGACTGCATTACAGCTCCAACACTTGCACTCCTGAGCTTTCTCATTTCTGAAACAGTGTGTCTGAGTAGGATAAAAGAGCAGCACTGAGGTCAAATAGATGTAATTCTAGTCCACTCACTAGGAAGGTGAGCTTGGGCTGGCTCCCAAACACTACTTAGTTTTGATAATGAATTCCAGCTAGTTTAAAAGACTGTTTGAGGATGAGGTTCATGGGGGTTGAACTCATGACCTCACACATCCTGAGCACATGTTATACCACTGTTCTTCAACCCTTTGCCCAGATTTTCATGTATTCATAGGAGAATAAAAGTTTATCACTCTGAAAAAAGAACACCCTCCTAAAAACGACAATCAAAGAAATGAGAGCCAACTAACTATAGTGTGGCCACTGTAAACATATTATCAAAATCATAAAAACACAGCATGTTGGGAAAACACATTTGCTGCAGCTTAGAGAATGTATTGAGAACTTTGAGACCTAAGTTACTTGAAAAGCTTTAACAGAAAAGTGAGTGAAGGTTATGTATAGACATTTCCTTAAATAAGAAATTCAGTGATAAGTAAATATATGAAAAACATTTAAATCATAATCCAAAAAGAATATTAATTGAAGCATGATAGTTTTTTGAAATATAAAAATGTGATTATGAGAATAATAGTAAAATTACTATCATCAATATAAATCCAAAAACTTAAAAATAACCATGGACTTTTTAGTAAGGGGTTTCTTGTGAGGTGGTTCAGTGGATAAAGGCATTGCTACCAAGCCAGATGATTTGTGTTCGGTACCCAGGACCCACATAATGAAAGGAGAAAACCAACTCCGACAATTTGTCTCTGACCTCCACAGCATACAGTANCTTTTGTATGCCCTTCCTACCTCACCTGCAACTAAATAAAAAATATAAATAAATANAATAAAATTTAAAGATAAATACTCTTTTTTAACCTTTTTAGAATTAAATTCACATATAATAGATTCACTAAGATATATTTGTAGCCTGAAAATTATATCATTTAATGGGGCATTGGCGAAATAAATCTTATATGTACAACATAAATTTGTTGTCATTTAAATATTAAGATTTGTTTTAGAAACATTATCGCTTTTGTAATTCATTTTCCCCAATTTATTTTATCTAAAAATTCTGTTTCAATTTACATACCAACCACAGTTCCCCTTCCCTCCCCTTCTCCCGCTTCCTCCTTCCTCCCCCCATCACTTTTGTAATTTGAAAGAATTGAAAGCACTTTTCATAATATGGNTCAAATTATTCAAAAAACTTATTTTTCAGAAAACTGTAACTACTTTTTAATTACTTTATGTTTACCATTAGCAAACTCACAGGTTTCTGCATTACAATTGACACTACGTTTAATACATCAGTAATCTCTAACCAACCAGCAAGTAAGATGTTTGAATAATGGACATTACCAGGATTGTTTAAAGAGAAAATTTTAAAATTAAAATTGTTTGTATGTGTTTGCATACATGTGTACTTTCATTTAACAGGAGAATAAAAATAATGGCCAGCTAAGATGGAATACTTTCCATTTCAATAAAACAAAACAAAACATTACTATGGAAAAGGAAAATAAGAAAAAAACTAGGAGCAACTCATTTTCTCCTGTAAGAGATAAGAGTTGTTTTAATGACTACAGAAATTTAGGTCTTGACATAACTGAATTGATAGAGCGCTTGTTTAGCAGTGTGTGGGTCCTGAGTTTTTATCTCTAACTACATAACCAAAGGATAAAAGTCATAAGGTTGGAGAGATTTTGTCATAAAATTCTAAACAGATGACCAAAATATAATACTAATAAAATCGTGAGCTCCTCAACTACTTAAAGCTTCCTCTTAGTATTATTATAGACCAAAACCACATATTTTGTATAGTTATAATCAATTCTAGATTTAATATCTTAATAATGATGTCTATTAATACAGGAATAAAAATGTAATAAAGTCATAAAAATTCATCCTAAAGTAGCCATGTGACCAACACACTTCATTACATTGCATTAAAGTAACTCCGTAGTTATCATAATGGCATATTAAATTTATAATATAACATAATTGACTTACATAAGGGAGAAATTATTCATAAAACTCTTAATCTAGGGCTGTTAGATTTCACATCCTGCAATCCATGTTTTCAATGAATGTTTGTGAAACACTCCTTCAGTAGAGGCCTCTGGATGTTGAGGATGGGACAGTAGCTAAAGCTTACAGCTCTCTCAGATAACACTTTGACCAGATAAATACCCAAGCTGTTTGAGAAATTTNGAGTGAAATAGTCAGTCCTGTCCCCTACCCCAACACACCTTTAACCTTACAGAATACATGTGACACATTTAAAAGCCAAAAATGGGCCCAGCGTGCAAAGGATGACATGGAGAAAACAGACTAGAGGGTTGGGATGAGAAGACAAGAATTTTGAGGTTATAAAGTGAAAACCACTCCAATCTGCTTTCAAGCTTTATTTAGGTTCCTCANTGTAATTTGTATTCATATGGGAACTACTGGAAGGTTATATTCCACCCAGGTGAAGTTAGCTGCCCCGAACCTATTCATCCCATCCTCCAATTTCTTTCTCTTAAGAGTGACTTCACCTGAGCTTTATTCTTCATTATTACTTTGCATTTTTTTGATTTCCCTATTTGTGGATCATTCCTTCAGTGTCTGAAGCAGGGTAAAATGGCATGACATTCTTCTTTGTAGTTCTTATATCTTTCATCAATTAGCAGNTTAGGAAAAGAAGCACAAACTGGTTGGCTGGGTGTGAGTACAATTGAAACGTCATACTTGTAAATATCTCNTTTTGCCATTGTAAATAACTTTCCAAATCATGGAAATCCTGAATTTGATTACAAATTTGAATGCTACTTTGTGAAATGTTTATTTAGACACCATGAATAAAATATATAAATTTTATTTTTTCTTTTTGTGTATGTTGTGAATCAAAATTAGTGTCTACACCCCCTAAACCTCTCCTNTGCTTCTTTCTCTTATTTACAATATTGCTGCATAAATATTACTAGTTTTAGCCCAGCTCACGACCCAAATATATGATTACTTTTTAGGAGGTCAACATGTGTACTTGAAAAGAAATTGTTACTGCATTGGAAACATAACCTTAACAGTGTGTCCTTAATTTAAGTAGCAAACATTTTCTTTTCTCTACATGTTTTCCCAGTTCAAACCCCCACATATTTATCTTCTTCTCTATGTCTTTTGTTTGAGATAATATTATCATTATTGATTTAAATTATGATTTAAAACTTTGGCTAATATAATTTCATTTTATAACTAATGGCTCATAAGACTCTTAAAATGTTGAAATAAAAAATATAAAGAAAACCAATATGAACAGTAAATCATATCACAATAATTTTGGGGAACTATTCTTTGTTTGCATTTGTTATAGTACAGGTCAACATTAACATTGTTAACAAGTCTAAGACTTGAACTGACCAAACACTTGCATATGCTGTGTTAGTTACCTGCTGTGTTACGAGAGGCAAGCAGAAACAGAAATTTACTGTGTCACTGTTTTCTTTTGTAAAATGAGCACAGATGGACCTGAGGGCACATTGCTATAATAGTATCTCACAGGAGGCTGAAGCAGGAGGATTGTGAGTTCAGGTCCAGTTCGAGCTACGTTATGAGAGCCTATCTCAAACAAAACAAGACAAAGACTATCGATCATCAATTTATCTGTTGACGTATCTTTACCCATCTATACAGAACTTTAAGGTCCATTCTTTGTCCNATCAATTCCCTTTCTATTTGCCTTGAATCTTATAAATTGTTTTTCATTCCAAGAAGGGGAAAGAAAAAAATAGGTTAAATTTGGATAAAACAAAAATATTATTTCTGGATTACTTTCCTTTGATTGGGTAAAAGTCCAGCAAAGAAAAGTTTATTTGCTGGTGGGTAAATGAAAAAATGAAATAAAAGGAAAGGAAAGAACATATACCTAAGTATGATGAAGGAGAGAGTTTGTAAGAGAGAAAAGGCAGAGACGGACATCTGAGAGAGTGGGTAGAATGGAGAGTAGACATGACCCTGAGCCATGTGAGGATGGTGGGGAGGAGAAGAGAAGGGAACCAGGTACAACAGCCAGGAGGCCCAAAAGAGAGTAGAGTCCAGGTAACCAAAATGATTGGATCATATAGGGTAGGGCAGCTGGGGGAAGGGTATGCCAGCCAGGAGGGCCCTGTGACAGCTAGAGACTGAGGGAAGCTGGGAGAACCTGGAAGCTGGGGTCCGCTATGATATGGTAAATAGACACCACAGCCTTTTGTCCAGAGTTTGAAACCTAATTGTGGGGAATTCTTTATGGCGAGTTTNTTTATCAGTGACTCTTCCTCTCCAAGACTTCATATGAGGCGTATCGATTACAGTATTGTGTTCATTTGTCCCACAGTATCTTCTCCTAGAAGATTTCAAAGTTACTAGTTGAGGGGTTATTTATTCAAGCGTGTTAACTAATGTGATCCACTGAGATTTATTGTTTATGGCTAGAATCAGGAATTTTCCTTGGGTACATTCTATAAGTAATGATTGGTTGAAAAGAAGAGCTAGCCTGGAGATTGGAAATGTGGTTGATATAGTTAAAAATAGCGAATAGGGCTTGTAGTGGTCTGTTAAATATAAATAATGATACATTAATCTAATCATAGAGTTTATGTGTATATATGTGTATTCACATGCACATACATGCATCTATGTGGAGACCAGAGGTTAGCCGTGGTTGTTGCTCCTCAGGCTTCATTCACCTCATTTTTTAACAGAGTTTCTTATTGGCCTGGAACTTACTAAATTAAGTTGGCTGGCCATTGAGTCCAAGGTATTCACCTGTCTTTACTTCCCCAACACTGGAATCGTCAGTGTGCACCANCATGCATGGATTTCTTTCTGAATTGAATTCTGTGNGTTGAGCTCAGGTCCAGTTGCTTGCAAGTCAAGCATTTAACCAATTAAGCTATCTTCCCGGCTCAGATCCTATGTAATTTTTGATCATTACTAATGAGAAAGACCTTTTTTGCATGTAAAATTAAACTAATATACCAAGACCTAAATCTTGTACCATACTTGTTTTATAAATGAGTTTTTTAAGTCATAAATGTTATTAGTCATGCAGATTTGTTCATTTTTCCCTGTGGCTTTCACATGTGGACTATAGGGCTTTGATCATCTCTTCACTCCCATCTACCCCCTTTTATTTTCCTTTCTCGTCCCACTCTAATTACTTTCTCCTTCCTATATAGGCCCTCTTCTTTTGATTCATCTTTATATTTTTTTAATTTATATTTTTGTTTTTCTTTAAGCTTCATTTATGAAAGAAATGTGATACTTGTTTTCCTGTATCTGGATTATATAATGTATTTTGCTTAACATAATATCCTCCCATCCATTTTCTATAAATGGCATGATTTCCTTTTTTAAGCTATATGCTATTATGTGTATGTGTCATGTTTTTTATTCATTATTCATTTGTTGACAAGGTGCCCAGCTTAATTCCACAACTTGACTAATGGGTCACAATAAACTTTATGTTTGATCCTCATTTCCTTCAACTAAATACCCACCAGTAGTGTAACTGAATCATATTCTAGTTCTCTTGAGGGTTTTGGTGGTGTTTTGTTTTGTTTTTTAAAATAACTCCTATACTGTTTTCCATAGTGGCAGCGTTAACTTACTTTCCCCCTGATTATGTGTTAGGATTCCTTTTTCCCTGTGTCTTCACCAGTGTTTCTTACCCGGTCCATAATAATAATAATAATAGTAATAATAATAATAATAATAATAATAAAGTAACAACCATTCTCACTGTTGTGAAAAAGAATTTCAGTGTACTCATGATTTGTATCTCTCTAGTGACTAAAGTATAATCATTTTTCATTTATTTATTAACCACTTATATTTTTATTTTTGCTTTTTCAGTTGTCCTTTTTTTGAAAATATTTGNTCAGATCATTTTCCCATTTTTGATTGATTACTCTTCTTTGATGCTAAAAGTGTATTAGAGAGCTTGAGACATGGCTCAGTGGTTAACCAGAGTCCACTTTCCAGGACCCACAACCAGATGTAACTCCAACTCCAAAGGATGTGATACTCACTCTGGCTTCCCTGGGCAATTGTTCTCCCATGCAAAGACATGCACACAGATATGCACATGATTAGAAATAAATCTTTAAGGAAGTTTATTGATTTCGTTGTGCCTTCTGTACATTAATGCTGTTAGACAAATATCTGGCAAAGACAATTAAGTTGTCCATTCATTCTGTTGATTGTTTCCATTACTGTGAAGAAGTTTGAAAATTTATATAATCCAATATTTAAATTCTTGCTTTTGTTCCCTAGGATATTGGAGTCCTATTCAGGAAATCCTTGCTATAATCTTGACGAGTTCTCTTGTTTTTTTCAACTATTAGTTTCAAGTCTTTCCTAAAGGTCCATGATGCATTTTCAGCTGGTATTTATAAAATTTGAGAGGTATGGGTTTAGCTTCAATCTCCATGTGAATGTTTGCTCAGCACTGTTTGTCTGTCTGGTGTGTACTTTGGGGATCTTGTCAAGAATCAGCTGCTGCTGCATTGATTTAGTTTTGAGTTTTCTATTCCATGGGTTTCCATGTCTGTCTTTATCAAATAGCTCTCTCTATTACCCATGAGTGCATTTTGAAATCAGATATTGTCATGCATTCGCTGTTGGTTTTCTTGCTTGTGCTTGCTTTGGTGAATTTTGAGGTTTCTTTTGCTTATAGTTGAATTTTGGTTCTTTGTTTGTTTGCTTGTTTGTTTACTTTCTAGCTCTGCGAAGGATTCCACTGGTATTTTCTTGGGGATTGCATTGCATTTCCACATAAATGTGGAAAGTTTTTCCATATTATAGATTGTAGCAACCTTTCATTTCCTTGATATTTTCATTCCGAGGTATTCTATTTTAATCTCTTGATGCCATTGCAAATATAATTGTTATATAGAAAAATCTATTAATTTTTATGTTGATTTTGTTTCTTGTTGCTTTGCTGGGTTTGTTTATCAGTTCTGAGAGTCCTGCTGGAGTCTTGAGGGTTTTTCACAAGCAGTATGATACAGTCTGCAAAGAGGGATGACTTGGCTCCCTCTTTTCACTGTGTTCTTCTGTTTCTTTCTCTTGCCTAATTATTCTGGTTAATATTTCATTGATATTTATTTGATTTTTTTGATAAGAATGATGAGAGTGGACAGTCTTTTCTTTCTTGATTTTAGAGGAAATGCTCTCATTTTTCTCACATTTAGTATGTTGTTCACTCTGGGTTTGTTACAAGAACACAGCCAGAGTCATCTGTGTAAATATTGCCTGTGGCTGCTTTCATCAGGCCATGGAAGACTTGCAGCCAGGTTAGAGTTTACACACAATCAGAAGAATCTGCTATTTAGGAGTGAGGAGATAGCTCATTCAGTAAATTGCTTGCCCTGAGGACATGAGGCTCTGAGTTCCATATCTGTCACCCAAGTTAAAAGAACAAAAGCCAGGAATGGTGCCCTGTGGATATCCCTATCACCAAGCAGTCAGAGACAGGCAGATCCCTGGGGTTCACTGGCCTGGCAGCCTAACTTAATGGATGAGTTCAGGCCAATGAGAAACTCTGTCTCAAAAGTGCAGGGTGTACAGTGTTCCCTGAACTGGTCCTGTGATCTAGACATGCACACACACTCAGGCACTCACACAAATGAGCAGTCCATTACAGGACCAAGTACACACATGTGCAGGCACATACATGTGCGCGCACACACACACACACACACACACATGCCTACAATGTATATTATTATTGAGTCTTTTATATGAAAAGTTTGCCATTCCTCCCTGTTGTCACATTACTTCCTAGTATTCAGAAGGAAATAAATGTAGCTATCATAGAAGTTTCCCATACCAAAAACTCTAATAAGTATTGGAAAATGCTTATGTTTATGTGTATATATTTTATATCAATGTCTGTGTGTGCTTAAATTTTCTTGTCAATTAGTATTATTTGTATTTAACATTCTATTTTACTATTGTGATAGCAATATGAAACTTTTTAAAAGAATCTTCCCAAACAATATTTAGCTAATAACATCTTTTTACCACGCATAATTCTTTTTCTTTCCTTTTTTTTTTTTTCGAGACAGGGTTTCTCTATGTAGCTTTGCGCCTTTCCTGGACCTCACTCTCTAGTCCAGGCTGGCCTCGAACTCACAGAGATCCGCCTGGCTCTGCCTCCTGAGTGCTGGGATTAAAGGTGTGCGCCACCACCGCCCAGCCATAATTTTTTTTCATCCAGGGCTATTTTTTTTTTTATTCTTTTGCTATTGCAAAATAAATTTGTTTTATGTCAGAGTACTTCTTGAGCTATGAACAATTTCACAGGTGTAGTTTGATGGTCTAACAGGTATTAGACTTGACTATAATCCATGTCACAGATACTCATATGTTTNAATATATCATTCAGTTTATTCTGCAATCTTAAATTTAATATGGAATCAGTTANACTGCTATTAAAACATGACTATTTAAGAGTTTTTTGGCTACTTACTGAATGATTGGTTTAAGTTGGATGGCNTAGAAACAGGAGTAGTTCCATCACTTGGGAGTCTGAGACAGAAGTTTAAAGCCGACCTAAACCTGTCTCATAGCACAACAGCGATTTGGTGACATATTTAGANGTCANATAATTTAATTCTTTATGCATGCTTTTACCCAAGACTTTGTTAATCTTTCTAGAAAATTGTGTTCCCTTTTATCTTATTCAATCAGTCTCCACTTAAAATTTGTTATTAGCAAGACTTACTTGATATATAATGAAATTTTTACAGAGCATAAGTAATATTTTAAAATGAATTAAAACACTGACTGAGGAGAAGATTCTATAACTGCTAATAATGTTGCTACATTTTCGATCCCATTTATATTGTTATTTTTTTAGATCAGGTAAGTATTAGATTCTTATTTTGATGAGTACATTTTTGCATAGATATCTTTACTTCAGCTTTAAAGTTATGATCTTGAGCAAAGGGTATGTATGTATTTGTGTGTTTACAATCCTGTCTACTACATAGAGCTTATAAATTTACATGGCAGTGTGTTACTATAGCTACCAGTGATTCCATTAAATTCATTTTCCTCTTTTGTGTTTGTCAATGTATATATTTAAGAAAAAATGATCTTCCCATAAATTCTCTTTATNAAAATCATATACTTTTAGTATATTTTATATTTGTTAGGGTTGGTTAAATTAGTTTTGAATTCAAATCAGAGTTTAGAAACCTATCTAAAATTGATTGGTTTTGAGATAGTAACAGTTATTGAGGACACTGATCTCCTTTTGTAATAAGCTTATCATTCCTTTTTCTCAGTTTTTATATTCTACTTTTAGTTGATTTCAGTGGCATTTTGTAGAGTTACCAGCATGGTATCATCAAAAATGTGTTCCATAAACATTTTTTAATTTTAGTTAAAGAAATTTCAAATTTAAAAAATTCCAGATAACTAGATTTATAATGTATTCTAGGAGTACTTGCTTTAACACAAAGCCTAATCTTATTAATTATTTATTAACTATTAATTAACAGTTTAAAAATGCAGTTTTAAATTGCAGTTGGAAAACAGTTAGAAACCAGTTGCACACCAATTCGTTTTACATGATGAATTGAGAGCCAACGTTCTTTGTGGCAAATTTGTGTGCTATCAGATACATTCTTCGGGACACATATGTTCCAGTGTTTTAGCTAGTTGTCTTCTCTTTTAATGCTAGTATATTTTATTCAGATTGAAATTATTATGTTTAATAGTCATGCTTTTATTTACCAAAATGCATAGTTTATCCTAAAATAAAAATAATACTACATTTAATTTATATCTGCTACTTTGAGTGAAAACAGCATATCAGCCTCACATTTCTTCTTTTATACATCCTCATTAGGAATTAGAAGTAAGAACTGAACATTAATTTTATGGGTTTTTTTCTACTTGATAGGTGCTATGGATATAGAGGAGAGAAATCGCCAAATGAAAATTAACAAATACAAACAGGTAGCCGGATCAGATCCCAGACTGGAACAAGATTACCATTCGAAGGCAAGACAATTTTCTTTTTAAAAGTTGTAAAATAGCAATCATATGAAGCTGCTAGATTCTTTTAAACGACTGAATATAGATGAGTCAGACACAAACATATAATGTAATGGCCCAGTGATATTACATGCTAAAATGTATAATGTGTTTGTGTACCACCTCTTAGGAATATACTTCTCCTTATTAGAAACACATTATTATATAACATATAAAGTTAAAGATCTAAAGACCAAAGCTTTTAGATTTTTTTTTATGTAATTTGTATCCCTTCAAACATGTTTAGGGAAATCTTCCATTATCATCCTGTGTGTTTTTTAATACATCTTTTTCTATTTTATATTTTACTACTTTGGTATTTCAATTAAATCTGATTTATTACTGAGTTATTGGAGCAAACATATGCATAGACGGTTCAAAAGGTGTTTCAGCAAGTATATTTTTAAATTATCTTCTGGGTATAAGTTGAGATAAGAGGTCTAGCCAGGAAGAAAATTAAGAGTATTATTTATCTTGNTCTTCATTACCTTTATATTTTTAAAGGCATTTTAGGGTTATATTATTGTATAACATAAGTATCATGTCTACTATGATTATTACATATCATATTCTCAATAATATCATCATTTTAGAAAAGAGTATCATGAAAAACAAAAGCCAGGACAAAGTAAGAGAAAGGCAGCTCAAGATGTAGTGAGCCAGATGTGCAGTGTGACATCCTAACAGGCAGCAAGGGGATGGGGCTTACTTGACTGGTAGAACACTTGCCTAGAAGGTAGGATGCCCTGGATACAATCATTAGAACTATTTATAAACAAACCAACAAATAAATCAAGGAAGCAAGCACAGGCAGAAGCATGGTTGGTTGAATGAGCTNCATCAGTCATAAAATAAAAAATAAGTCCTAATCCCAGCAATGGGGAAACAGAGGCAGGCGGATCGGTGTGAGTTCATGGCCAGCCTGGTCTACAAAGTGAGTTCCAGGCCAGCCAAGGCTACACAGTGAGACCTTGTTTCAAAACCATAAACAATAAGTAAGTAAATAAATACATAAATAAATAAACAAACAAGCAAGTCCTCTTGAAGCAGTAGCAATGGTTCTTATTTGAAATATCTTACAAGTTTATTTCAGGGTCTTGGAGCAAAGAGATGCTATAGATATGGCTAAGAATTTTTATTTTCCAAAACATAAATTTGAAGCCCTCACCACTCTTTGGTAACTGAATGTTTAAGGCCCCAAATTTTTATAACCTGTGACATTAAACATTTTAGGTTTGGAAAAAGCTGGAGTATTAATGAAGAACTAATTATACTGGACAAGACAATTTCATAGTTTTCAAAGTGTGATCCCAGAGCACTGACATCCNTGGCACCTGGGGACATTGTAGAAAGACAGTTCTCTGCATTCCTCACACCCAGGAAGTCTCCAGTAGATGATTTTGACATAGACTAAAGCTTTAAGTCTGTTGTGAAGTGATTCTGAAATTTAGTTTTTGTAGTGGAAGTAGTTGACTAGAAGCCGGCGATAAATACTAATGAAAATTGGATTCTTTATTTTGAGAGTTAAAGTACCCTACCTTTTGTAAGACCTCGTATGGAGTTTGACTAATCTACCAGAGCATAACAAAAATCACAGCCTTCCTTTTTCTGCTGCTAGGATTCTGTACTCTGCTCACTCCAAAATGTAATNCAGTCACTAAGGTACAGCTGTGCTTGTTTCCTGATGTGGAACTGTCCTTGCTTGGTGCCCTGTCTCCCAGTATCTCTAGGTTAACCTTTCTCTCTTAAAGGTCAAAGAAAAATTACCNAGTATATTTTTTTCAGTCAAGATTAAGTTATTTTTAGTTTCCATATTAATAGTTTCTTAGATCATAATTTTAAGAGTCATGTCTTCTTTTTAGCAAGAGACACTCACACCTCCAGTCTTTACTTACCTATTTTGATTTTCTTTAAGTGCCACTTACAAAAACTACTTTTGGATTATGTATTTTAATATGTTATATCCAGTTTCCCCAAAAAACTAATCTAAAAAAGGAACTATTTTTTTATTTATTTTATTTTTTATTTTTTTCTGTT
>LZPO01017504.1:105455-122296 GCA_001675575.1 Neotoma lepida | reverse complement strand
CTGCATACAAGAAACACATCTCAACTCCAAAGACAGACACTANCTCAGAGTAAAAGGCTGGGAAAAGGCTTTCCAATCAAATGGACTTAAGAAGCAAGCTGGTGTAGCTATCCTAATATCTAATAAAATAGACTTCAAAAAAACATACATAGAATGTAACATAATTTACAGAAATAACATTTTTTTTTAAAAAAAGACATTTTAAAAGCATCTATGCCTACTTGTTTTCTACGCTTGTTTTTGTACATTAACACTACATACAGACGTGAGATTTTTGAGAGAATCTGCACTTTCTCATAGTGTATGAAATCATCATGTGTGCATGCATCCTTCTGGGGAATGGGTCTGTAAGTATCAGTGATCCATGACCACATGAGCAGTAGATGCCCCCTATGCCTAGGACCTCACTGAAAATCCATGACAGTGGATGTGAGTGAACTTTAGACCTACTTCTGATTTTTTNCTTTGTAGGTGACAGAGTAGCAGGGCTTCCTCCAATAATTATACTATTTGTTTTCTGTCTTAGAAATTGCAAACATCCAATGACTGTCACATTGCCCACTGCCCAGATGAGAGATAAACAGAGATGGAGCAGTCCTGGGCAGCATTTGCTGGTCCCCAGGGCAGCTGGGGTATCCCTCTGCTTGCTTAGCTTGCAGAGAAATTTGCAAGTTTCTTTTGAACAGCTTCATTTTTTCATTTTTATTGGATAAGAAATTACTTGGCATTCTGCTCAGCAAGGAACACATTATTCTGTCATAGCTGCATAGACAAAGAAGCATTTTTAAAATGAATATCACATAGAGGACAGTTATAATTTTTTGAAAGAAATTTGGCTCAGCAAGGTAAACAAAAAAAAATCTGGAGAGAATTTACAGAGAACAAAGACCTTTGGTCATGCAGGACTCTATTTGAAGGAGAACACGCTCATTTCTACAGTTGCTGACATCTTCCTCCTTCAGACATCGTATTAAGAGAGGCACAAAATGACAGGGCATTTTGAAGCACTTTTAAATGCACAAAGAAATATGTACCTCTGCATCTGAANAAGAAGTTGTATTGTGAGTGTAAATCATCCCCTCCTAGACTAACATTTTATCTCTTAGCATGAAAAATCTTCTAGACATCNAAAGAGCACACCTGAGTTGCGCAGCACAAGAGGGGCTTACCTCACTTACACAATCAGTCTCTATGCTACAATGAAAGCAGAGTGCAGGGCACCACTGAGCATATACTTATCATCTCCATTCTGACTTCATGATGTCAAGAGCAACTAACATCAGCCATGATGGACCCACTGCATCCTCTCCTGTCTCCACAAAACTCTGAAGTACACTCCTGAGTAATAAATAGCATTCTTAACTCAAGCGTTTCCTCTGAAGACCTGCAATGAAAGAATTTAATGTCGAGAACTATATCCAATGCCACAGCATTTCAAGAGGTGGAAGACAAACAGAGAGGAGGAACNGTAGAAATATGAATACTTGTTTAATCTAATGGGTGTGTCTACCTCTGCAAGCATCACTTTAAATAGAGACAGGCAACTTCAGCAATGCCCCCCCAGGCTGATTTAAGAGGTACCAGAAAAAGCTATTTCCATTCACCCCAGCACCAAATCCAAATTTAAGTCAACAGTCCTCACCCCGAAAAATCTAAGATACTACTATAGTTTCAAATTCTGAATCTTATAAATACCTTATATTTTGTAACTTCTCATAGCAAGACATGGGGAAGTATTCACAAACATTAACATAACTGATATAAAATATATGAAGATTCNCAGGCTGGAGAGATAGCTCAGTGGTTAATAGCACTGGCTATTCTTCCAGAGGACCTGGGTTCAATTCCCAGCACC
The DNA here is from genome assembly GCA_001675575.1 of Neotoma lepida. Lineage (NCBI taxonomy): Eukaryota > Metazoa > Chordata > Mammalia > Rodentia > Cricetidae > Neotoma > Neotoma lepida. Next base: position 120,441 of record LZPO01017504.1, on the reverse strand, counting down.
CACATGGAACTTACAACTGTCTATAACTCTAATACCAGGGGATCTGATACCTTTACACCAATGCACATAAAATGAAGTTAAATAAATTTTTTAAAAAGATTACCATTATTGTGAGGGGGAAAAAAAGACCATGTACAGCCTTATGCCAATTCGTGTCAGGTAGATTAGCTTAATCTTTATTGCCAAGTTATTTTCCCATGTTAGAATAGTTAGATTAGGTCATCATGACCCATCTTTCCCAGCTTGTCATTCATACACTTTTCCATAAAAATCACAAGCTGTCTGAGTAGACTCATCTTCTCCTGATCAAGTTTCACTATTTACATAAGAAAGATCCCATCTCCTATCAATATAGATTGGGAAACCTACTCCTCAGGCTCATGTACCATCCAAACTGCTCCTCTCCGCTGGGTCCCCAGCTCTCTCACATCTTCCTTCTGATGACTGTTTTCATTGTCCCTGCCTTGTGGAATCCAACTAAAAGAGACACAGCCCCACTTCCTTTGGCATGTCAAATGCAACCAAATCTAAGTAGACATAGAGGGCATCAATGCAAGTGTCTGGACTATGTAATGAATAAGATTCAGCTTCCCTAGTCAAGTAGGAGAGAAACATTGCATTGGTGGTTTGGGTGAACAGTTAGAAAACAGTAACTCCTACCAAGAAGACACAAAGAAGCTGCACTGAAAAAAAAAATCTTAGATTTACTGATGATATAGGGGTGGGAATGAATGAAACTATCTAAGTTAATAATCCTGTTCATTCCACAACTCAGAATCTTAACTACATCTCTTTGAAGAACTCCAGACAACTGGCCTCAATGTGCCTCTCTGTCCAACTGCACTGTCCAGTATATAACCACTAACTCCGTGTGTCCAAAGATGACACGGCACATAAAATGAAAATACAGCATTTACTTTACTGTTTCTTTTTAGTTTTTATTGTAGTTGCTAAAAAATTTAAATTCCATATGACTTATTGTGTTTTAATGGGGAGTGCGGATCTTCGTCTTCTCATAGCCCCCATTCCCCCACCCCTCCCCACTCCCATCAAGTTCACCCTCAGTCAGTTTCAGAAATTTAAATTTCTCCCACTGGGTATACTAAATGGGCAAGATAGTACTCTCCTTATCTCAGTTTATACTAAGTTGACCAACCCCAGGAGTGAGGAGAGAGGACAGAATGTAGGGAACACCACCCATGTCCTCCTCAGAGTGGCCATTCTGTGCTTCCTACAAAGCCTGTCTTAGGGTTTCTAGTGTTGTGAAGAGACACCATGACCACAGCAACTCTTATAAAGGAAAACATTTAATTGGGGCTGGCTTACAGTTCAGAGGTTTAGTCCATTATCATCATGTCGGAAGCATGGCNGCATGGAGCAGACATGGTGCTGGAGAAACAGCTGAGAGTTCTTAGATCTTGATACACAGGCAACAGGAAGTGTTCTATCTCACTGGGCATGGCTGAGCATAAATGAGCCATCAAAGCCCTCCTTCACAGTGACACCCTACTCCAACAAGACCACATCTACTCCAACAAGGCCACACCACCTAATAGTGCCACTCCCTTTGGGGGCCATTTTCTTTCAAACCACTACATAGCCAATCCAAAATGAACTCTGCTGTTAGCTTTAAAATATGAAAATAGATCAGGCGGTAGTGGCGCATGCCTTTAATCCTAGCACTCAGGAGGCAGAGGCAGGTGCATCTCTGTGATTTCAAGGCTAGTGTGGTCTACAGAGCAAGTTCCAGGATAGCCATAGCTACACGGACAAGCCCTGTCTTGAAAAACCAAAAAAATGAAAATGATTTTCTTCTATTTGTTGATAGAGAAACCGTTTATCACTATGAACCTTTCAGCATCTATGTAGAATCCAAATGACCCAAGAGTTGACCCATTTCTTTCCATTTGTGAAATGGACATAAAAAATCTTAGAGAACAGTTGATCCTTTAAGTCTCAGAAATCCCAAGAACATGACTAGGAAAGAAGTAGAAACAGTCTGGTACCCTTTAGTAAACTAAGTCTGCCTGAGAGGAGAAAATGCCTGTCTTTCTACTTACTGGGTGTGTACTGAGTAGCGACCAGGGCTGAGCATGAGTACCGAACAGGGGGGGTTCAGAACATTAAACTCTTTTGGAAGCAAGAGCATCTTCCAGTCAAAAGCAGGAGATAGTGAGCATGCNCTGGCTTTCTATTTCCATCACCTATCTTAATGGCTATAAAGCAAGTCTTCTGAAGTCCCTTTCCCATTAAGATAGGAAAATGACAACTCTAAACTCCATATAAGCTCATTAACTTATACAGACTTCGGGTATGGTTAATCTTGGTGTGATGTCTTCTTGTATCTGCAAGTTTATTTATTGCACAGCAGNTAGTGAGGATTAAAAATAAGGCTAAGCGATAAGAATAGGAAGATAATTACACATCTTACCTATATTTCAATTCCCAGTTTTAAAACTTTGCCTCTTTTCCCTGATGTCACCATGCTACTTTATACAATAAAAGACCCCAGGAAATTTAGCAAATTATAACCAGTGCCTTCCTTTAAAAATAAGAGGTACAAGAATAAGAAGATTATCAAGTTTTAGTATACATCTGCAAGAGCTATATAAACATCAACAGGTCTTTATGGTTCTCATAAAGCAGACTACTTCGNTAACAGGTTCTCAGGATTTAACCCTATCTGTGGACACTAAATGTTTGGAGGTTAAAGGCAATAGATGAGGTGAATTTAAAGAAGTTATTCTATATTCATTTATTCCATAAATGTGTGTATGGGGGGTGTTGCCTAAGTGTAAGAAGTACTGACATCTATGTATTTTCTNAGAGATACTGGTTTTTATCTCTNANTTAATAAGAATCTCACAACATTAAGATAATTTAAAATCTTGATAATATTAAATGAATATTTAATAGTAATAGTAAATACTACATGTTTTCTATGAGCTAATCACCATAAGCACTTTCTATAATCTAGTTTATTCAAACCTTATAACAGTCACATTTTATACAGAAAACTAAAGTAATCAGAAATTAAGCCACTTAGCCAAATCATCAGGTGACAAAGCTAAGATGAACCTAACAAGGTTACCTTAACTCTGGAATCCTTGCTGGTCAACTTTGTTGTCAACTTACTATTGCTTAAATGGTGTGGAAAATGGTATCTCCTACTCATTAACAGCAGCCTGAAGGGAAAGACAGTCTTGAGGGTACAGGTAATGAATTCAGTTTGAAGAATGCTTGGCTTAGGTTATAAGCAGCGTGTTTAAGTGGAAATGCCTGGGTATGATGGATAGGATGGATCTTAAAAGCTCAAGAGAGAAGAAGAGAGACTGAGCAGAGACTAGCAAGCATTTTATTGTCCAAAGTCTAGGTAAATGACTCAGAGGCATATTGTTTCAAAGAGAGCCTGCCCAGGTAATCCTGGGTGAATTCCTCCAGCACTCACTACACCTGTGCCACTGCGATAAGCACTGTGGAAATGCAAAGGCCTTTAAGTAGTATTTTAATATTACAGTCCCACAAAGCACTTGCATTTGGTGAGTAAGAAGATAAAATTGAAATCAAACAATCCGTCCAAACAAACAAACGTACATACTTATAAAATTATAAAACTAGAGGATNAAAGGAAGTAAATTAGCTGTGGAGCATCAGGAAATATTTAAGGAGGGAAGTGGATTTTGACCAAGGCAAGATCAAAAAAAAAAAATAGATGAGAAGAAAGAATGAAGTTGGAATTCATCCCATGTGCCATCGAATTTCAACACTGAAAATTCTAACCAGGAAGAAACTGTTTACTAGTCAAGGCTTAGTTGCAACAGATGGAATCAATGTTGGCCTTTCGGGACAGAAAGAGAATGCTACCCTTCCCAAGCATTAAGTGTTTTACCGAATGATTTGAATAGCCAAGTTAACAAACTTAAGCAGAGTGTCCTAGGACAACCGCCAAGTCCTAGCCTAAGAAATAGGCTTCCAAGATAACAGCTTCTAGAAACAGCAACCTCCAAGACCAGCCCTGGTTCCAGGCACTCTGGAAAACAGGTTCTTCCCCCACTACCCTTCCTCTCTACATCAGGGAATTCAAGATCCGAGTTGAAGTCTCACATGAATTCGTTCAATAGACTTAAATCATATCGGACAGATATCCCTGCCTTAGTAAAGTCTNGGAAATGTGGCCTTTCAGCTTTCCACTCTCTGCGGAACAAAAGGACTCATTGAAAGGAAGTTGATGATTTGTTAGGAAAGACAATCTACATATCTGTCCTACTAGGCACATGCTAGGCTATGCTTAGGATATGAACTATCTACCCATCCACCAGTTCATATATACACTCACTCAAAAGGCATCTTGGTTGGCAATACAATAGATCAATAGTAACTCTGCATTTCTGCCTTCATTCTTGAGCCCACTATCTAGAGACAACTGATTCACTGGTCAGCTGTAGCCAGTTAATGTGATCTTGCCTTTTCTTTTTTATTCAAAAAGAGGAAGATCATATTTCTTTGACTTTTGTGGCTTAATTATAGCTTGAACTGTCAGTTCTGAGGACTGGAATGATTTGACAAATCAAGTAAGTAATAGTTACATCTTGTGTCTGGTTAGGGAAAATGTTCATAGCCAGTCTTTGAAATACAAGGATGCCCATTCCTATTCATATTGAGGATACTGTTCCCATCTTCACTTAATANCCATCATCACTTAATATCAAGGAGGAACAAGACAAGAGGACTGATAACATTAGTAGTTATATTGTTGTCATATGCCAAGCATTGTGCTAAACACTCAACCTGGACCATTTCATCTTAATTCTTACAGCAAATTCCTAGAGAACTTTTACCATAACCATCACTTCAGGAGCAAACCACAAACATGGAGTGGGGGAGACAANATAATCTTACCGACAAATTGATGATTTACAAGTATAACTAACTACACTTTGAAGCCTTCTTCCTAAAATAAAGGAGTCCATACCCAAAAGGCAGGATTCAGTAGGAATTCTCTGGTCCCTGGGAGGAAATGATTCATTTTTCTTACATTCTCCTTTACATCTCCATAACTGAGTTGCAATGGTCTACACATGTTATATGACGACTCTATCACATTGGCAAAAGAAACCATGACCCCAAATTTATTTATTTATAAACAATAATATGCTNGTTGCTAACATCAGGATATGTGGAACTTTGTATTTTTTTCATTGATCCTACTGGTTTAACTCCTCTATCTCAAGGGTTGGGAGAAACCAAAATAATGACACAAACACAGTTTAGAGAGTCACTTTTTATGAACACGAGCCAGGTCTCAGCCCAAAGACCGGATTTTAATGGGAGCGTCCAGTCAGCACAATAGCCCTGAAGAAAGCCAGTTATCAATTACCAACCTCTCAGGCCTAGACACTAGTGACTGTGCTAGCAATAGCTCAAGGCAGGAATGAATTTCCAAACATGAGCCAAGAAACGCACACAGAGTCCCAGCTTGCTGTTAATCTGTGATGTGTTTTAAATAAGCCATTTAACTTATTCCCCCTTTGGCTCCTCATCTGTAAAATCAGGAAGAAAATTAAACTCTCAGATATTTTTCAGCATTAATTATTGTTTGGAAAGTAGATTAAGTCTTGAGCACTAAGCTAAACATCAGTGCTCTGATCCATTTGGGGTCAACTATCTAATTTGGCAAGAGATTTTGGTCAATTCTGTTTCTAAACAAGTTCATCAAAGTACTGTCCAGACAGCTAAAGTTATCCTTTTGAAACTCGCTACCAATGGCCTTTGTTATGTAAACATAAAAGGAACAATTACTCACAAAGAATTATACCAAAAGCATCTGTGACTAAGCGGTAATTGGGTGTTTAGTAAAACATCAATTAAGTGACATTTTCCTCTGCTAACCTAGAAACTCATTAATAATATGAAATTATAGTAGCCCCTAGCATTTCATTATAAATACAACATAGGACTTTTGGATAACTACACCTGACTTGATAGAATAAAATTTTAAGTGTTTCCTGTTGATTTTATTCTGAATGGCCACCACATTTTATGCTAAATGGAAGGGAAGGTGGGGGAAATCTCAGAGGTGTTGGGGAAGAGAAACCATGATCAGAATATATTGTATGAAAAACTCTATTTTCTTTTCTTTAATTATTAAGAAATTTTCTATTCATTTTACATACCAACCACAGATCCCCATCTCCTCCCTCCTCCCACACCCCAGCTTTTCCCCCCAATATACCCCCCATTCCCACCTCCTCCAAAGCAAGGCCTCCTCCCATGGGGAGTCAGCAGAGCCTGCTACATTCAGTTGAGGCAGGTCCAAGCCCCTCCCCCNGCACCAAGGCTGTGTAAAGTGTCCCACCATAGGCACCAGACTCCAAAAATCCCACTCATGCACCAGGGACGGATCCTGATCCCGCTGCCAGGGGGCCCCTTTTTCAATAAAAGAAAGAAAGAAAATCATCATTNTAAATTAGTAAAATCTCATTTACAAAACTAATAAAATATAAAATTCTATGTAAATGAGAACATTAATCTAGCCAACAAATAGTTATGAAATACTATTATGTGCTAAGCAAAATACAAGTTTCTGGTAATACAATATAATACAATAGATAAAAATCTTTACGATTGGGTATCTTATCTTCTAGAAGCACAGAAGGAGAAAAAGGAAAATGTAAGAAATAAATATAAATAAATGAAACATATAGTATATCAGATGCCTAGAAAATCCATCATAGGAAAAAAAAGAAAGAAAAATTACAGAGAATGACAACATAGTTGGAAGGGTTGGAGTAGAGTGAAAATAGTCATTTTAAACAAGATGGNCAAGAAAGGTCTCTCTGATAGGGGTAATTTGAACTGTGACCTATAGCCTCGTGTACTGCTGTTTGGAGAAAAGATGTTCCAGGTAGAGAAAAGAGCACATGCTAAAGCCTGAGTATGCTTAGAACATTTGAAAACCACCAAAGACTCTAAAATGGGGGAAAAAATCAATAGAAGTAGGGATTTATTAGTACAAGGATTAAAAATACAGCTCCTGATTCTCAGCATCCACATGGCACCTCACAACCGTATGTAACTCCAGTCCAAGAGGATCCGACACCTTCTTCTGGTATCTGAGGGCACCAGGCACACAAGTGGTGCAGATGAACATTCAGGCAAAATGTCCGTACATATATAACTAAAGGAATGATGTTTTCAAAAGCAGAATTACAAAACTATGGTAAAATACAAATAAATAATCAATGATATACAAAAGAATACAGTAATCACATAGTAGGGTTTCAGCACAACTCATGAATGTGTGGAGGCGTATGAGGATGTGTATGGTTCCATGTGTCTACTACATGTGTAAAGTTACCCTCAGAGGCCAGATGAGGTGTCCAACACCCCGNAGCATGAGCTATTGTAAGCCATCCATTATGAGTGACAAGAATTGAACTTGAGTCCTCTGGAAAAGCAGCAAGTGTTCAACTTCTGAACCATCTCTTTAGAACCTAATAATATCCATTTCTATAAAAGGACCAAAACAATAGGTCCCATCTTACTTGGTTGTTGAGGTNTGAATGTACTGATGTGCATAAGTCACCCAGAGTTATACATATACATGGTTATAAAGCTAAGTAGACACCAGCTGTTTTTATTTTCATTCTTGTTATAAAATATTCTCTCCATGGTTCCTTGACAAATAGTAAGTGAGCAATAAAAGCTATTTGCCCTCTTTTGATTCAATCACCATGAAAATAAATAAAGCACACTATAAATTCTCATTGGACGCCAACCCCTTAAAAGGAAGTATATGATCAATATAATCTTTAAAAAACCTATTTAGTACAGTATAGTTGTTGTTTATTTGTTTGTTTTTTACTCTTTGATTCTTTTGGGGGCCTGCCACCCAACTCCCAAAAAAATACATACAGAGACTAATTATTACTTATAAACGCTCAGCCTTAGCTTGGCTTGTTTCTTGCCAGTTTTTCTTAACTAATTATCCCATCTACCTTTTGCTTCTGGGCTTTTACCTTTCCCTATTTCTGTATATCTTTTTTTTTCCTTCTTAATCCATGTCTGGCTTTGTGGCTGAGTGACTGGCCCCTTCTTTTCTCACTCCTTGATCTCCTCCCAGATTTCTCCTCCTATTTATTCTCTCTGCCTGCCAGCCCTGCCTATTTTTTCTCCTGCCTTGCTATTGGCCAATCAGCTCTTTATTAAACCAATCAGGTATTTTAGACAAGCAAAGTAACACAGTTTCACAGAATTATACAAATACAACATGAAAGAATGCAACACATCTTTGCATCATTAAACAAATGTTCCACAGTATAAATAAATGCAACACATCTTAAAATAATATCCTACAATAGTAGAGACAATGAGGAAAGTCCTTTTCTGAGTATAGGGATATAAAGATAAGGTTTCTACCCCTAAGGTCTTTCCATATTTTTGAGCATAAAGAATATTGAAAAAAANAATACTAAATNTTGGTGGCAATATACTAAATAAGCCTTAAAGAGCAGAGTAATCTATGAGAGTTTAGGTTTAGAGTAATAACTCAGCAAAGAGATGGCTAGTAGAAATTTGTTTTGAATCTACCTAGTATCTGATGATCCTTTCCCAAGCAATAGTCTACTCTCCTCCTTGGGGAAAGCCTCTAACCTAGAACTCAGTTATAGCTAATGTTCTTCATACAATATATGAACAGAGATTCTATCCACAAATGGAAACATGCACTTCACAGGCCAGTGATGGATGTCTAACTGGATGNTCTGTGGTGTTCTGAGTCAGATACCAGACAAGGGTAGTTTTGAGGTCAAGGTCATGGCAGCAGTAGTGAAAATGACATAGTCCTCAGCAGGCTCATCTTGCCATGATACTTATGCCTCTTGCTCCTTTCAGGNCTTCCTTAGTGCCTACATGTATTTCCTGGCCAAGGGGGAATCTGTAAGCCTCCTAGCATGTTTTGACTCCTTGAATTCTTCGGGAGCATATGTGGGTGACAGAGAGCTAAGTTAGCTGATACTTGCTCCTGTTTCTTTTAATCAAGAACTAATTGGTAATAGCTTATATGTGAAATAACTATCAAAGAAAAGATAGAAACATGTAATCTGGGAAGAAGAATCACATAACAGCTTGATAGATAAGTAATGTTGCAGAGGTGGGAACACGTGAAAGTAATTGGTGGAGATAGTTAAAACAATAAGTTCATATAAAGGGATTCATGGAGAAATGATGCTTTGGCAAAGTAGCTTAGGAAACTTAAACCTCACTATTTAGTCTTCTTAAATCTTGCCAGCCTAACTGTTTTGCCTGTGCATGTATATATACATAACAGATACATACTTGGTGCCTGCATGGTTCTGTACCAGATCTCTGCATACATATTAAGGCTTCCAGTTTAGTGTTTTTATGAGATTCCTGAGTGTGCAAAAGAGTAGGTCTCTATTTCTTGTACCTTCCCCTTGGCTCTTTTCCTTCTGTTTGTTTTCTNTCCAACTCTGATATATTAGTGTTTGTTTTATCTTATTATATTTTATTATTAAAAAAATAAAGAAAGAAAATAAGATACAATGAACATTTGTGTGTTAAAAAATGTTTAAATAGTTAGGTGGTGATGGTGCATACCTTTAATCCCAGCACTTGGGTGAGGAGGCAGAGGCAAACAGATCTCTGTGAGTTCAAAGTCAGCCTGGTCTAAAAGGGAGTTCCAGGACCGGCAGAATTTTTATACAACATAGTTTGATTATATTTTCCTTCTCCCAACTCCAGATCCTCCCTCCCTCCCTTACTACCCAATTTAATGCACTCGTTCTCTCTCTCTCTCTCTCTCCCCCCAACCCCTGTCTCAAAAAAAAAAAATGAAAACAAAGAGCCAGTAAGACAAAAAATGCCAAAAAAAAAAACAAAAACAAAAACAACAACAACAACAAAACCATAGAGTTCATTTTGTTCTGGTCAACTGCTCCTAGTCATGGGGCCTCCCCTGGAATGTGGTTAATGTAGTCAATGACACTACTGGAAAAAACTGATTTTGCCATTCCCAGCAGGTATCAGTTGCAGATAGCTTCCTAGATAGAGGTGGGAACTCCTGTCTAACTCCCCCTCACAGGGATAGTATCCCATCTGGCTTAAACCTGTGCAGGTCCTGTTCATGCTGCCATAGTCTCTGTTAGTTCACATGTGCATCAGTCCTGTTGTCCTTGGAAGACACTTTCTTTGGAGTCACCCATCACCTCTGGCACTTATAGTCTTCTGCCTCTTTTTCCCATTAGATCCCTGAGCCTTGAGGGGAGGGCTTTGACGAAAACATTCTGTTTAGGACTGAGTACTCCAAAATCTCACTCTCTGCACACTGCCCAGTGGTGGGTCTCTGTTAGTTCCCATCTACCACAAGAATCTTCTGTGGGGAGGGTTTGGGCAATGCTCTGATCTATTCATGCCAAAGGCTGATAGGTTTTTTGTTTTTTTCTACATCTTCACAGAAAGTGCTTTTCTACTATTAAGAACAATGTATCATTAGAACAGATGTGTTTCCCACTCGTTTGAATCCAGCCACTCCCAAGCACAGAACATGATGGAGTAGCTTATTCAGTGGAAAAAAAAATGGTTTATGAAGGGAGAAAAAAAACTCACAGTAGTTTTTGTAATGATCGGAGTGAGAAAAAAACTGAGTTAAGAACATGTCTTAGGACTTGCACAACAGTAGGAATTGTGAGATTTAAAACCATAAAGGCAGAATTATTACAGAGGAAATATAGGAAGGCTTAGAAAGAAACAGGGAGAGGAACACCAAAAATAACTTCATGGTTTTAAGCCCTAACCTTAAGAAGACATGCTGGTTATGAGAATCAGTTTCGTAGCTTCATGGAATTTAGAGAATAAGGAAGCGTTTTGGGGCAGTGTGGATGATCAAGGCNAGTGCTACGGGGAGGTCAAAACAATGAATCAGCCTTAAAGAGTCTTTACATACTCTTCCTAAACGTCACTGGTGACTGTCAAAATTTCCAGAAAGCAGTGAGGCCGAAGTCAGACACCAGGAAATAATGACATTGAGGAAGTGAGATTAATATATCAAATGATTTAGGTAAGTTTGGAAATGAAGGTGAAGTTAAAAACATGAAACAGTGGTTCAAGATATTGATTTTGAGGAAGCAGCATCCTGCCCTCATGACAGAACAATGGGTAGCCTGAAAAATGGTGTCTTCCTGGAATTATGATCAACATTTCAACACCTAGTAACTATGCAAAGGAAGGGGGTTTATTGCAGCATTTCTGTGCATGCATATCATGGGATTTGATCATTTAACCCCCACTATTACCTTTTCTTATCCCTCTATTCCCCCTCACATCCATGATAATACCATTTNCCTTCCATATGTTCCTTGCCACATTTGAGAGAAAGGATGTAATGTTTAACTTTTTAACATGATCTTTCACTCTATTCATTTTCCTGCAAGCAACACATCATTCTTCTTTATAAATGAAAAACATATGTATATATATAATATATGTATAAATATATAAAATATGTATTTTCATCATCCATATATATCTTAGCTACCTTTCTATTGCTGTNATAAAACATCATGACCAAAAGCAAGTTGGGGAGTAAAGGGTTTATTTCATCTTACAGCTTGTAGTCCATTAAGCAGGAAGTCAGGACAGGAACTCAGGACAGGAACCTAGAGGCAGGAACTGATGGCAAAACACAGAGAAGTGCTGCTTACTGACTTGCTCCTAATAGCTTGTGCATCCTACATTCGTATACATGCCAGGACCACCAGACCAGGTATAACTCCACCCACAATGGGCCTGACTCTCCCACATCAATCACTAAATCAAGAAAATGTCCCACAGGCATCTTAGGGAGGCAATTCCTCAGTTATGGTTCCCTCTTCTCAGATAACCCCAGCTTGTGCCAAGTGGACAAAACACTAGTCAGTACAATCTGTTGTTGGCACCTAAGCTGATTTCATAGTTTGGATATTGTGAAGCAATAAACATGGGTATTCAGTTATCTTTATAGTAAGTTGACTTTGATTCCTTGGAAATACACCCACAAATTTATGGATCATATATATTACCCACAAATTTATGGATCATATATTCCATGTTGATAGTATGCAAGATCTATTTGTAATTTTTGAGAAACTCCCATACTGATTTCCAAGTCACTAATTTACTCTACAAGCATTCTTTTTCCCTCACATTCTTACTGAGAGAGAGAGAGAGAGAGAGAGAGAGAGAGAGAGAGAGAGTATGAATGTGTGTGTTAATCATTTTATCTGCCTGGGGTGAAATGGAATCTCAGTGTACTTTGGTTTGTATTCTCATCATGACCACATTATTGAAAAAGTTATGTATTTATTGGTTATCTGTATTCNTATATCTTATGAAGTACCTTACCTGTTCTTCAGTTGGCAGAATTAACAGAAAATGTTCACATGACCAAAAGCAATCTACAGATTCAATAAAATTCCAGTCAACATTCCAATGGTATTCTCCACAGAGCTAGGAAAATAATTCTGTAATTCATATGAAAGCAGAAACAATCCCCAAATAGCCAAAATAATCCTAAGCAAAAATATCAATACTGAAGGCATCACAATATCTGACATCAAACTGTACTATACAGCTATAGTGAAAACAAGAGCATGGTACTAACACAGAAACATAAAGACGGGTGGAATGGAATAAATGTTCTAAAAATAATCCATGTAGTTACTACCATCTCATTCTTGACAAAAGTGCCTAAAGCATACATTGGTATTCAGTTAGTTTTCTATTGCTAAGCTAAAACACCATGACCATAAGCTTGCAATTCTCTCAGGTCATATTCCATCACTGAGGGAGAACCGTCAAAGGAAGGAACTCAAGACAGGAATCTAGAGGTCAGAGCTGAAGCAGAGGTTATGGAGGAATGCTGCTTACTGGCTTGCTCCTCATACCTTGTTCAGCCTGCTTTCTTATACAACCCAGGACCACCTNCTCAAGACTGGCACCAGCCACAGTGAGCTNGACCCTCCCACATTAATCACTAATCAAGAAAATGCTTGACTGACTTGCCTATGAGCCAATCAATTGAATGTTCCCAAATGAGTCTAGCTTGTGTCAAGCTGGCACAGAACTAACCTTTCTCTATAGGAGGAGAAACCGTTCAACAAACAGCACTGGAAAAATTGGATATCTCCATGTAGAAAAAGGAAAACACATCCACATCTTCCACTTTGTCCAAAAAGCAATTCTGAATAGATTAAGACCCTAATGTAAGACCTGAAACTTTGAAATTACTAGAGGTAAGCACTTTAAGACATAGGCATAGCGTGTTGAAGTCCAAGGGCTGTTCTGAGCTGGCCTGCNCCTCACAGGCCATGGGAGAGCTGTGCCAACCCCATNCCTCACCATGGGCACGGAAGAGCTAGCTCCTCCACACGCCTGAGGGGGTTGGTCCTAGCTGAGGTCCAGGCTGAACAACTCAGCCTCCACCCAGGCCCACATCCAGTGCTTTGATGCTGACCCACCCCAACATCTACCCCATCTATGACCTGCTGGAGTAAGTGAAGAGACTTGTCCTGTGGAACCATGGCTGCAGGAACTCCATGACTCAGGGCAACAGCAGGATATCCAAGGGGAGTTTCGGTGAGGGTCCAGTATCGATGGTGTACCAGAAGCCAGAGGCCTTGAACCAGACCAACAACTCATTGCAATGAACATTTGCAAGTAAAGCTGTTTGGGCAAAAGCTGTTTGGGCAGCTCCCAGTGCCACTAACGCGAATGAATAGGTGATGGGGAGGCAGGAAAGATGGAGGAGCAAAGTGGATTTTTGTTTTTGTTTTTGTTTTTGTTTTTTTAAATTGATGGTGGGAGACTACAAGGATGAAGGGTGGATATGGAGGGACTGGGAAATGAGTTGGATTGGGGTGCATGAAGTGAAACTCCCAAAGAATCAATAAAAAAATATGTTTAAAAGAAAAAAAAGATCTAGGCATAGACAAGGACTGTCTAAATAGGGTTCTGTGGGTCAGAAAATAATAGCAGGGATTGATAGATGAGATTGTATCAAATTTAAAAGTTCTGCACACCAAAAGAAACAATCAACAGAGAAGACATCTTTTGTATGAAAGAAAAATCTATAGCAGATATTTACCCCACTGAAGATCTAAAATATAGGAAGAAATTTAAAATAATTCAATAAAAAAATTGAATGGCAAAAGACAATTAATCCAATTAATTAATAGGTAAATTAGTTGACATATTTATTCTTAAATTCAACATATCCTAGAAGGTACTGGCACACTTCATTTCAGAACTCTTGTTGGCTTCACAGGTTAGGACATAGTACTTAATGGCANAGATGAAGTCACAGAAAAAAATACACATAAAGCAAAAAATAGCCAAGGTCCTGACAACCGTTCTTCACACCTTTCTACTCTCTAAACAAACTTGCTTTTGTCTGATATAAAATCAAGACAAGAGAAGGGGGCACTTAATTCAGAGCTCNCACACTCTTTCTTCCAAATGCATTTTTTAACCTAGTCCAGAGGGCAAGCAAGGACTCGCGCTGCAGAGCAATTACATGGATTTCTGCATTTGGAAACTTGGACTTTCCAAATCGCAGAAATGAAAACAAAGCTTATATGAAAAATGACTGTCCTGCTGTTCCTTGAGTGTTTGCATACTGTTTCCCAGCAGAAACTCGGCCTCAGACTTGTGCACACTCCGAAAGGTAAAAGACAGCATCTGGGGAACGGGACGGGAGGAATGTGACTCATCTCTTTTGTTTCTTGCCAAGCCTACCTTGACATTTACTTTTATAAACACAATCAGTAAAGACTAGGCACAGAAATTATCTTTTGAATCTACATCTGGAGTTTTTCTTGGCTGCCACATTTGAAACCAGCTGAGAGAGTTCCTCTCTTTCATTTCATAGTAACAATTAGCAACGCAACTGTACCTTGCACTGTGTCTCATGTCTAATTTCCTTTTTGAGTAG
>LZPO01017504.1:62994-78601 GCA_001675575.1 Neotoma lepida | reverse complement strand
ATTTTCTTCAAAATTGATGGTGGACTCAGACACAAAGCAAGTCTTAACAGATACAAAATCAACTGAAGTAACTCTCTGCATCCTATCAGGACTACCATGGATTAAAGCTAGATATCAACATCAGAAACAACAGAAAGCTTTCAAACTCATGGAAACTGAACAACTCCCTACTGAATGAAAAATAGGTCAAGATAG
Organism: Neotoma lepida; assembly: GCA_001675575.1. Lineage (NCBI taxonomy): Eukaryota > Metazoa > Chordata > Mammalia > Rodentia > Cricetidae > Neotoma > Neotoma lepida. Next base: position 78,406 of record LZPO01017504.1, on the reverse strand, counting down.
AAATACAGAAACTAAAGACTTTCTAGAATTCAATGACAATGAATAAACATCACACTCAAACTTATGGGACACAAGGAAAGTGGTGCTAAGGGGAAAGTTCATAGCACTAAGTGCCTATATAAAAAAGTTGGAGAGCTCTTATACCAGCAACTTCACAGCAAACCTGAAAGATCTAGAACAAAAAGAAGTAACCATACCCAAGAGGAATAGATGGCAAGAAATAATCAAACTAAGAGTTGAAATAAAAATAGAAACAAATAAAACAATACAAAGAGTCAATGAAACAAAAAGTTGGTTCTTTGAGAAACCAAAGTAACTAAAAGGCAGAGCGAGAATATCCAAATTAAGAAAACCAGAAACAAAAGGGNGGACATAATAACAGATACAGAGGAAATTCAGGGAATCATGTAGACATACTTTAAAAACCTGTACTCCACCAAATTGGAAAATCTAAAAGAAATGGATAGTTTTCACAATATGTACCACTTACCAAAATTAAATCAAGATCAGATAAACAATTTAAATAGACCTCTAACCTATAACCACTATTGAAATAGACACAGTCATTACAAGATTCCCAAGCAAAAAAAAGAAAGCCCAGGGCCAGGTGGTTTTGGTGCAGAATTCTACCAGACTGTCATAGAAAGGATAATGCCAATACTCCTTAAATTATTTTACAAAATAGAAATGGGACATTGGCCCATTCATTTTATAAGGCCACAGTTACCATGATAGCCAAGCCATATAAAGACCCAACAAAGAAAGAGAATTACAGACTAATTTCCCTTACAAACATAGATGCAAAAATACTCAATAAAATACTTGCAAATGGAATCCAAGAACACANCAAAAAGATCATCCACCATGATCAAGTAGGCTTCATCCCAGAGATGCAGGGAAAATCTGTCAATGTAATCCACCATATAAACAAACTGAAAGAAAAAGAATTACATGANCATCTTCTCAGATGCAGAAAAGGCCTTTGATAAAATCCAACACCCCTTCATGATAAAAGTCCTGGAGACAGTAGAGACACAAGGGACATACCAAACATAATAAAGGCAATTTACAGCAAACCCATAGCCAACATCTACTTAAATGGTGAGAAACTCAAAGCAATTCCACTAAAATCAGAAATAAGACAAGGTTGTCCAATCTCTCCATACCTATTTAATACAGTACTTGAAGNCTTAGCTTGAGCAATCAGACAACTGCAGGAGATGAAGGGGATACAAATTGGAAAGGAAGAAGTCAAAGTATTGTTACTTANNGATGATATGATAGTATACANAAGTGACCCTAAAAATTCCNCCAGGGAACTCCTATGGCTAATAAACACTTTCAGCAAAGTGGCTGGATACANATNTAACATAAATCCATTAGTCCTCCTATATACAAACAACAAACAGACTGAGAATAAAATCAGGGAAACAACACCTTTCACAATAGCCTCAAATAATAATCTTTAGGTAACTCTAACCATGAAAGTGAAAGACTTGTGTGATAAAAATTTTCATTAGCTGAGGNATATAAAGTTAACCAAGATGTGACAATTAATATTGCCAGTTTGACAGGATCTAGAATTACTTAGGAGATTANCCTCTGAGCATATCTTCAAGGGAGTTTTAGATCAGGTTAGTTGAGGTGGGGAAAAACACCTTAACTGTGAGTGGCACCCATCAAGTTGGGGTCCAAGACTGAAATAAAGGGGAAAAGNAAGCTAAACACCAGCATTCATCACTTTCTGGTTGACTGTGGATATCATGTGACCAGCTGCGTCAACTCCTTCCACCATGGTTTCCTTACCATGATAGACTACATCCTGAAACTGAGAGCCAGAATAAATTTATTCCTCCCTTAAGTTTCTCTCTTAGTTACTGTTCTATTGCTGTAAAGAAACGCCATGACCAAGGCAACTTATAAAGGAAAACATTTAATTGGGGGCTTGGTTACAGTTTCAGAGGGCTAGTTCACTTCCATCATAGTAGGACGCATGGCATGTGCCTTTGAAACCTCAAAATCCACTGCCAGTGTCACTCTTCCTCTAACAAGGCCATATCTCTTAATTCTTCCTACGTAGTTCACCAATTGGGAACCAAACATTCAAATATAAGATCCTGGGTGGGACATTCTTATTCAAATCACTACAGCAGCTTTTGCCATATAACTGGTTATAGAACCAAGAAAAGTAACTAATACAAAAAGTGTTCAACCATAGATGAANAGATAGTGAAATTGTGGTATGTAACACAAGAAAATATATTTCAATGTGTAATCCTTTTATTTACATCAATATGGAAGTGTATGTCATCGTGCTAACTGAAATAAGCTAAGTACAAAAATTCAAATACCACATGTTCTCACTTATATGCAGGACTTTTTTTTAAAGTTAATTTTTGTAGAAAGTAAACCAAAAGTCATTATAAGTTAGGTAGGAAAAAAGAAGGAAGGAATAGAAGTTGGGTGACAGGCATCAAAATACAGTTCTATGTGTAGAATAAGTTCTAGTGTTATAACAGTAGACTAACTATAGTTCACAACTGGGACTGAGGAGACATTTCAGTCAGAAATGCGCCTGACATGCAAGCTTGAGTTTGATCTCTCGAATCCATGCATAACTTGGGTGTGGTGTCATGTGCTTGTAATACTAACACTGGGGAGATAGAAACATGAGGATTCCTGAGGCTCACTGACCAGTCACCCCAGTCAAACAGGTGAGTCAAAGAACCTGTTGAGAAATCGGAAACTCTGTATCAAGAAGCAAGATGGACAGCTTCAAGGAGCGGCACCCACGGTTGACCTCCGTCCTCTACAGTCATGAGCATGCATAAGCATGCTTACACACACACACACACACACACACACACACACACACACACACACACACACAAAATAAAAATAACAGAGAGAGAAATGTAAAGGTTCCCATCTCAGTAAATGATAATTTCACTGACTTGATCATTACACATTACATACATATATCAAATTACCATATTACCTTGGATAATATATTAATTCTTATATGTCACTGACATATGTCTCTGTCTATTTGTAACTTCTGTTTATAAGGATCTCAATTGACTTTTAAAAACAGAAAATTACATAACATTTTTAATATGAAATTTGCATCTTGCTCTCCTTTCTATGTCATGACATTTAAGAATTAACATATCTCCCAAAAGTCAAAAATAAAACTAACTTCAAATTCAAAGTAAAAATGTACAAGGTTTGGCTCAGCTTTCTCCTCTTTCCATTTGTTTAGATATTTGTGTTCACAGAAAAGAATGGACATGATATCACACTGCTTATTTCCCCCCCTGAATTCTGAACAACTAAAAATTGCTCTACAGATATATAATAGCCAATGCATTCAGTGCCCCCTTACTTAGTTGTTCCGTTGGCCTTGTGGAGCATTCCTCTTTCTAGACCTTGTGAAATACATGCATTCCACTCTTGCTGTTAGCATCCGATATTGCAATGTGGCTGGTTAATGTTTTCATCAAGAAATGAGCAATTCAGACAATGTAAGAATTCANCACACACACACACACACACACACACACACACACACACACAAATAAAAATAACAGAGAGAGAAATGTAAAGGTTCCCATCTCAGTAAATGATAATTTTACTGACTTTATCATTACACATTACATACATATATCAAATTACCATATTACCTTGGATAATATATTAATTCTTATATGTCACTAACATATGTCTCTGTCTATTTGTAACTTCTGTTTATAAGAATCTCAACTGACTTTTAAAAACAGAAAATTACATAACATTTTTAATATGAAATTTGCATCTTGCTCTCCTTTCTATGTCATGACATTTAAGAATTCACATATTTCCCAAAAGTCAAAAATTAAACTAACTTCACATTCAAAATAAGAATGTACAAGGTTTGGCTCATCTTTCTCCTCTTTCCATTTGTTTAGATATCTGTGTTCACAGAAAAGAATGGACATGATATCACACTGCTTATTTCCACCCCTGAATTCTGAACAACTAAAAATTGCTCTGCAGATATATTATAGCCAATGCATTCAGTGCCCTCTTACTTAGTTGTTCGGTTGGCCTTGTGGAGCATTCCTCTTTACTAGACCTTGTGAAATAGATGCATTCCACTCTTGCTGTTAGCATCCGATATTGCAATGTGGCTGGTTAATGTTTTCATCAAGAAATGAGCAATTCAGACAATGTAAGAATTCACTACATGGCTGATAGTTCAAGGGCCAATGGTAACTTTTCAATGTAAAATTTTAACAAGTACTTGTGATAGAGTAATTGTTTCATTTTTAACTTTCTATATAACTTTGATTTGCTGAATTTATGGTGTTATTTGATTAAGAATANACAGTCTCAATTACTGTGAATTTAGAATGCAGGAACAATGAATGCCATTTTAAATGACATTTTCAATAGTTGAATCACATATGCAAGGAGACCTTTTCTAGTGTCTAAGAATTATGTTGTTTGCTATCCTGATTTACCTATTGCCCTACTTTTAAATTACTAGATAAGTGGTAACATATTTCTTGGATAAATTATAAAATTACATTAGCTATAAGGTGCCATATTAACACTCTTTCCTGGAAATCCATTTTGCACTATTTTTTTCTTCAAACGATGCGTTCTTTACCTACATCATTATCCCTTTCCAATCACATCATCCCTTAATTATAAGACATGCTTTCCCAAGTTTTTTTTTTAATTTAGTGGTATCTCCAGTCTTTTAAGAAAAAAATCTATGAGTTGTTATTTCTCAAATGTCCTTGGAAGGGCTTATGAAGGATTAAGAGTTCTCTGTGGGTTTGGGGTTTTTTGTTGCTGTTGTTTGTTTTGGGTTTTGTTTATTTGTTTTTTGGGGGGTTATTTATTTATTTATTTATTTAGAAAAAGCATGTTTTGACTTTGGTGTTAAGAGCATACATTTAGAAGACAACATGGATATTTTGCTCTTGTGACTACATACTAGCACTCAGCTTTGATGCCTACATATCTGACTGTTTTCATGATTAAGCTGCCAACAGGGATCACTGACTTACTTGTCACTGCCTAATGAGAAGGAACTGGGATGGACTGAATACTTAGGTGATGAGACTATGGCCCATGAAGACAAAGTGACATCATGGAAGTCTGTACAGAGGTTTCCTTGTACTCCAGATCTTTCTAAGGTGGTAAAAGTGAGTCATCATAAAATATATTACAGGCATCCAAATTCAAACAACTCAATGCTATAAAAATGAATTTTCGTAAGTAGCAAGTTCCTTTCAACAAGACATCACCTATCACATTAAATTAATGTCTCTAATTTCTATTTTATTGGTTTTATAGTTTGCTCCATTTATTTTAATTTTATTGTCATGTAAGAANTAAAGGCCCTGGGAAGTTAAGATAGTGTAATGCTTCTGGATATTTAAATAATATTTTAATAAAAGACATTGAGCAGTCTTTAGAAAATGGTTGAAGTGCTATGAGAAAGCCTTCTAATTTCTACAGCTATAGAGGTTTGCATCTTAATTTGAATGGAGTCTTCACATGTAATTTGTAATGCCTTGTATTGAACTATTTAATTTGTATTGATTGACATTGAAAAAAAACTGTCTTTATCAAATCTATTTTTTCTGTTGTTTACTGTATGTGAAGCACCATTCTAATTGATTTTATGTACTAGATTGTTCACTCAATACAGTGATCTTTTCAGGTAAGTTATTCCCATCATTAGATAGAGAAACAGATACATGGGATGATTTTAATTTTTCAATAGTACTTTTCTTATGCCATCCAACATTGAACAAACAATAGAAGAGGCATTCAATCCCANGTATTTTGCCTTCTGGGCCCAATGTTTCACTTCTGAAATATATACCTCTGTAACTGTAATTTACATATTGTAATGATTTAACAGCCAAAGGTACTGTGGTGGATTGTGGGAAAGCCAAAGTTACATTTTTAGTTTCAATCACTCTGCCTTAGAGATACGTGAAACAAAATTTCCTCTGATCTACAGGCCCCTTGCCAAAGGACAGAGAGTTTCTGAAATGCTGGAGGCTATTGTTTATGGGAGATAACAAGCCACATGTTTTCACTCCCCTAAACAAGTTAGTTTGACCCAACCATCTACTCCGAATGTGCTTGATCACATATGGGCTTGATCACGTAGGCAGGAAATATGTCAGGATGTATGCTTGCCCCTCTTTGGACCTGGTGGGAAATGCAATGAATTATGGGTTTTCCTTCTTAAGCCCTTGCAAAGCTTAATTCGAGGNCATTTCCAGAGAACCTGGGTATGGATGGACCTGGCCAGAGCCCATCCACCTAGGCAGTATTTAATTAAAGCTTACTTCAAATTTTGCTTTAAACTGTGGTAGTGGTCTTATTCTCGACTGGTGGAATTAACTATTGGAGCCAACGGATGCCACAAGTCACAACCATGCAACAGAGCTCACCTGAGAGGTTTATTGAAGAATGTGGGTGCAGAGGCAGCCACTGAGCGAGAGTGAAGAGAGAGGAGGGGGAGAAGGTGACGGTTTCTTAAAGGGGAATATAGCACATGCACGTAGGGAGAGTGTCACAGTATAGGGCAGTGGCAGTAGCCACAGTGTCACAGGCTGATGATGATGTGTCCTGTTGTCACTTGGATTCTCCCTGAAGGCAGCCCGGTGTAAATGCCTGAATGCTAACACATATCTTCTATGATCGATGCTCACCTGAACTTATTCAGATACTAAAAATAAGGTCGTCAAATTTTTCATTAAAGAAAGGGAACACATTTGATGCTCCCTTTAGAAATTCAATTCTTCTTACTTTCCAGGAATAAATCGTCTTCACCTCCCTAAACTTCAACGTCAAAAACGGTTCCCTGCAAGTAAAATGCTGCTTATTTTTTAAATAACTACTTATTTGAGTACTTCTTGCTTTATCAATGGCTTTCCACAGTGACCTGGGATGGTGCCCAAGCCACTCTGAGAATAAACAAGTTTAAAGCTAAAAAGATTTTAGAATCAATTTTATGTAANTTTTTAGAAGTAAGANAGAGGGAAAGAGTACATACTATATGTATTGGACATCTGATTAGATATACACTTTAATATATCCCATTGGTTTAGAGGGATTTATGCTGATAAACAAATTCAGTGTCACTGTAATGGAGGCTTGGAGGACTTGGATAGTTAACATGTCTCCTATGCCTTTCAGGACTACAGTAGAAAACACAAGCAACTCAGATTTTGTAATCTATAGAGTTTAACGGGAAAACTTTCCAAAAATAGAAGGTCACAGAAGTCTAGAGCTGGTTGTAGGAGGACTTTACACTCTCAGCCTGAAGATAGGCAAGTCTGATAGAGCTACCTGATTGAAATCACAAATTTTGGTCGAAGGAAACACCAGCCTAATGAACACACACACACACACACACACACACACACACACACAAAAATCCTAAAACCATCTGGCCCTGGGCTTTTTTTGGTTGGGAATCTTTAATGACTGCTTCTATTTCACTAGTGGTCATAGGTCTGTTTAAATTGTATGCATGATCTTGATTTAACTTTGGTAAGTGCTATGCATTGAGAAAGTTACCCATTTCTTTTAGAGTTTCCAATTTGGTAGAGTATAGGTTTTTAAAGTATGTCTATATGATCCCTGGATTTCCTCAGTGTCTGTTATTATGTCCTTTTCATCTCTGATTTTGTTAATCTGAATATTCTCCCTCTGCCCTTAAGTTACTTTGGATAAGTGTTTATCTATCTTGTTGATTTTTCTCAAAGAACCAACTCTTTGTTTCATTGATTCTTTATATTGTTTTATTTGCTTCTATTTTTATTTCAATCTTTAGTTTTATTATATCTTGCCATCTATTCTTCTTGGGTATGGTTACTCTTTTTTCTTCTAGAGCTTTCTAGAGGTTTGCTGTGAAGTTGCTGGTATAAGAGCTCTCCAACTTTTTTATATAGGCACTAATGCTATGAACTTTCCCCTTAGCACCACTTTCATTGTGTCCCATAAGTTTGGGTNTGATGTTTATTCATTGTCATTGAATTCTAGAAAGTCTTTAGTTTCTGTATTTCTGTCTTGATCTATTTTTCATTCAGTAGGGAGTTGTTCAGTTTCCATGAGTTTGAAAGCTTTCTGTTGTTTCTGATGTTGATATCTAGCTTTAATCCATGGAAGTCTGATAGGATGCAGAGTTACTTCAGTTGATTTTGTATCTGTTAAGACTTGCTTTATGTCTGAGTCCACCATCACTTTTGAAGAAAATTTTATGAGTTACAGAGAAGAATATATTATGAAGAATAAAGAATAAAGGTATATTCTTTAGTGTTTGAGTGAAATGTTCTGTAAATATCTGTTAGATCCATTTGGTTTATAATGTCTGTTAGCTCCAGTATTTCTCTGTTTAGTTGTCTAGATGATCTGTCCATTGGTGAAAGTGAGGTATTGAAGTTTCCCACTATTAGTGTCTGAGAGTCAATATGTGATTTAAGCTGTTGTAGTGCTTCCTTTACAAATTTGGGGTACCATTATGTTTGGGGCATCGATGTTAAGAATTGAAATGTCATCTTTGTGGATTTTTCCTTTGATGAGTATGTAGTATTCTTCCCTATCTCTTTTGATTAGTATAGGTTTGAAGTCGCTTCTGTTAGACATTAAAATGGCTACACCAGCTTGCTTCTTAGGTCCATTTTCTTGGAATACGTTTTTCCAACCCTTTACCCTGAGGTAATGTCTATCCTTGATGTTGAGGTGTGTTTCTTGGATGCAGCAGAAGGATGCATTCTGTTTTTGAATCCATTGTTAGTCTGTGTCTTTTTATTAGAGAATTGAAACCACTGGTGTTGAGAGATATCAATGAGCAATGATTAATAATTCCTTGTAGACAAACTTTTTCATTGGGACTGTCGGCTCCCCAATAATGACATAGAGCCTTATTAATTATGAAGCTTTGCTGGTAGCTTAGGCTTGTTTCTAACTAGCTCTTATAACTTAAATTAACCCATATCTTTTAGCCTACTTTTATGTGGCTCACTTACCTGTACTTTGTAATGCCCTTGCTGCTTCCTCTGTGTCCTTGGCATCTACTCCCTTCTTCTTCCCAGCATCCTCTGTGCCTGAAAATCCAGCCTAGCTATTGGCTATTCAGCTTTTTATTAAATCAATAAGAGTGACAACTTCAGAGTGTAAAGGAATATTCCACAACAATTCTTATTTTACTGCTGCTGCTGCTGCTGCTGCTGATGGTGGTGGTGGTGGTGGTGGTAGTGGTGGTGGTAGGGTGTGTGTGTGTGGTATGCTTCCCTTCTTTTGATTTTGTTGGTGTCAGATTATTTATTCCCTGTGTCTTCATGGTTGTACTTAGCCCCCATTAGGTTGGAGTGTTCCTTCTAGCACCTACTGTAGCCCTAGGTTTGTGGATAGATGTTGTTTAAATTTATCGTGGAAGATCTTATATTCTCCACCTGTGGTGATTGAAAATTTTACTGGGCATAGTAGTCTGGGCTGGCATCTGTGGTCTCTTTGAATCTGCAGCACAACTGTCCAGGCCCTACTGGCTTTTGGAATCTCCATTGAGAAGTCAGGTGTAATTCTAGTAAGGCAGCCTTTATATATTACTTGGTCTTTTTCCCTTGCAGCTTTTAGTATTCTTTCTTTGTTGTGCACATTTAATATTTTGATTATTATGTGCTGAGGGAAGTTTCTTTTCCGCTCCAATCTATTTGGTGTTCTGTATGCTTATTGTACTTTTATAGGCATCTCCTTCTTTAGGTTAGAAACATTTTCTTCTACGATTTTGTTGAAAATATTTTCTGGGCCTTTGAGCTGGGATTCTTCTCCTTTCTCTATTCCTATTATTCCTAGGTTTTGTCTTTTCACAGTGTCTCAGATTTCCTGGATGTTTTGTTTCAGGAGTTTTTTTAGATTTAATATTTTCTTTGACTGATGTATTCATTTTTTCTATTGTGTCTTCAATGCCTGAGATTCTCTCTTCCATCTCTTNTATTCTATTGGTGAAGCTTTCCTCTGTAGTTCCTTTTTGAATTCTAAAATCTTTCATTCCCAGAACTACCTCAGTTTGGGTTTTCTTTATTGGTTCTATTTCTATTTTCAGGTCTTGAGCAGTTTTATTTGTTTCCTTCCACTGTTTGTGTTTTCTTGGATTTCTTTAAAGGATTTAGTNATTTCCTCCCATTGTTTGTTTGTGTTTTCTTGGATATCTTTAAGGGATTTATTCACTTCCTCTTTAAGGACCTCTATCATCTTCATACAAGGCTGCTTTAAGGTCTTTTTCTTGTGCTTCAGCTATGTTGGAAGATTTAGGGCCAGCTGTAATAGGATAGCTGGGTTCTAGCAGAGACATAATGCCCTGGCTGTTGTTGCTTATGTTTTTACAATGACATCTAGACATCTGGGATTGGGATGATTATTGTTCTGGGTACTAGTTTCTGAATTTGTCTTTGTTGAGTAGGTGTTTTGTTCCTTGGTTTCTGTTTCCTCTCTGATTATTTTAGACAGTGTGATGGTGTATATTACCTGCTTTCCTAGCCTAAAAGGGATAATTAGTAATTATCTTTATCAGTTTGNTCTATGGGCTTCAAGGGATTGTCTTAATTGGTAATTGATGTAAGAATACTCAGCCCACTGTAGAAGGNAGGCAGTACTGGGCTTTATATAGAACCTAGCTAAGCATGAACCAGTGAGCAANGCACCAAGCAGCATTCCTCCATGGTTTCTGCTTCAGGTTTCTGCCCCGAGTTCTTGCCCTGACTTTCCCCAGTGATGGATGGTAACCTGGAAGTAAAAGATGAANTAAACTNTCTCCTTCTCTNAGTTATTTTTGGTTGGAGTGTCTTATCACAGCAACAGAAAGAAAACAAGGTCAATGNNATTACTATTCATAAGAACAATTGATAAAAATTCTTATAAGAAATCAAATTTTGTTATCTCTTCTCTTAATAGCCCTCGTTTACTCCATTCTAATACCCTTCCTCAATTTTATTATCACCACTAAAACAAGCTGTAAGGATCATTGAATGCATGAAAGTATTCAGGAAGTTCTAATAACACCTTAGTTTTTGGCCAATGCGCCCAACTTAGTACTGTCCAAAGTTCAATTTTTAGACAATCACATTCATTCGCTCACTCTCTGGTAGGTGCTAATCCAGGCATGGGAAAGCCACAGCAAGTATTACAGACACCTTCCCTCCCATTCCCACTGCTGTACCTTCTGTCTGCCTGCTCACNCNGTGAAAATCCTAATCACCGTTAATGAAGCACTTCCAAGGTGCTATGTACTATNTGTGTTTAACCAAATGATCCATTTGATGCTCACAGCTTGACCTGTCAAATATAGTGTAGTGTGGTTCGTTTCTACCTTTTTAAAATTTATTTTTAATTAGGTGTACGCATGGGTGTCTGTGTGTAGGNATNTGCATGAGATTGCCAGTGCCCTCAGAGGCCAGAGANGGTGTTGGATCCCCTGCAGCTATAGGTACAGGATTGTAAGCTGNTTGACTTGGGTGCTNGGAACAGAACTCTAGTCCTCTGCAAGAATGGCAAGCACTGTTAAGCACAGAGCCCAGGTTCTTCAACTCTTTACTCTGCCCTTTATTNTCTCTGTTCCTTGGCTGAGTAATTTAATCACCCTAGATATGAACTTCTTCATCCATAANCTAAAATAATAAGGATCAATTTTCTGTATCAGTAAATCAAAGAGTTCAGTATCTGTAAGAGCTATTTGTGTAGATATTTAAATTAGTTCNTATATATAAAGTGCTTAGAATAATGANTGACTCAGTAAACCTAAATCATTATTACAGTTGCACCATAGTCAATAAAGCAATGGGAAAATGGCATAGCAGTGACAATGTGAAGTAGGGTATCTGTTAAAGTCAGTGTGTATCTCATAAACCTGGAACTATGCTTTATAATGAATGAATTAATTAATTAATGTGAATGAATGATGATCTTAAGTGACCATAACATAGAAACTGAAGTACTGAGCCAGGACTTCTAACCCTTGTAATGANNTCAGGGATATTAAAGAGAGATTTCAACTGTACCAACCACCAGCTTGCAACTGATCTTCCTCTCTCTTAGAAAAACCAAAGTACTAAANAAAACAAAAAGCAGAAAATGTCCTCTGCATGAAGGGAAAGNAGATTTCTGGTNACCCTNGTGAATCTGAATAAAGAGAGGAGAAAGACATTAAGGTTTGCAAGGAACTTATGAAAAGGAAAATGGCCAGGCGCTTCAGGGTTTGTAACTGAAGAAACCAATACGGCAGTGAGAAATTCCCTTCCTCTGCTTTTCACTCAGCCCTCAGAACACAGCTGCCACATGGAAAAAGAGAGAAACCTTGATGGGACTAAACATCAGACATAAGTTACTCACCCTCNGTCAAGCAAGTTTGGTCAGAGCCCAACTCTCACTTTTCTCACCAGTTATGGCTGCCTGGATCACATATGTCAGCAGTTGAGTCAAATTATTGTCACCTTTTAAATCGTCACAAAATTTCTTCCCAGTTAGTGGATCTCAGTCCATGTAGATATTAAATCCATTTGAAAAAGTTAAAAAGAAAAACTTTACTTCATTTCTAGGGATATATTTTTCNTCATTATTTCTATACAAAAATAATCCACAGGACTCTGAATGTTAGCTGCCACCGTGCATTGCAATGTCAAAATCCTGTTAAAGTGCTCAAACTCAACAAAGGACAGCTGTTTTCCAAGGAGTTGGTAATCTTGAAGTATGTATTTCCAGAGTGTTCATATGCACACTCTTTTATATCACAAATATATAGATTTTTAACATAGAATTTCATGGAAGAATAAAATGCAGTCTTGTTCTCTGCCTATTAAACCAAACAGTAGGACTAGGTGCTTGTGCAATTGTGAGGCTCACTTGATGAAATGGGTAGAAGAGATGAGATAGCGGAGCATATGAGTGATGCAATCATGGATCAAATATAAGTCAACCAAACACATGGGGGTATTATTCGGAGCATTTTTGCTGGCATATGTTCACATGACATTTGGGCTGGGTAATGCCAGGCTTTAGCTTATGCATATCTGTGGGAGAGAAGAATCCCTCAAAGAATGAAGAGAGACTTTATTCAAAAGTATACAGTGGAAACTGGTCCTCACAATGGGGTTCCTTTACCAAGAGGCACTGGGTGAGCAGTCTGTAATCCATCACACATGGNGTTCTGTCAGTACAGTCAGCTGATTGAAGCAGGAATAACAATTGGAGTACTGTGCTATNGCAGCACTAGCTGAAGTACAATCTCCTCACCCAGAAGGGAGCTTAAACAATGATGAGACCATAGTTCTTCCTTTTACTAGTCTTAATGTAAGAATAATGTTTCAGCCTGAGGTGGAAGGGGAAAGGCAGCCACACACAGCTAGCAGATAAGGCCATGGCATTTGTATCAAGAGGATTAAAAAAAAAAGAATGACGTATCCTTGAAAAGAATTGTACTCAGATTCTTTGAGAGTGANTGAAGATTAGATGTGTTAAGATAATGATAAATATTGAATTTAGAATGAATNAAAGCATCAAGTTAAAAGCGAACATTGGGGTTCAGCAGTTAAAGAGTGCTTGCTGCTCTTGTAAAAGACCTGGGTTTGGTTACCAAACCCACATCAGGTAACTCATAGTCGGCTATGACTCCAGTTCAGGCAATCCAATGCCTTCTTCCAGTCCCATGTCACCTGTGTGCATGTAACACACATATATGCACGCACAGCGCAAGCACACATAAAGAAATCATTTTTTTAATCTAACTGAANGATGTATGCAGATATGGTCAATGAAAACAAGAAAAACTTTTTTTAAAGATTTATTTATTTTCACATGTATGGGTGTTTTGCCCATATGTATTTCTGTGTGTCACAAGCATGCCTGAGGCCAGCCAAGGTCAGAGAATGTAGGATCCCTTAGAACTGGATTTACAGATAGTTGTNGATTGCANTTTGGGTGCTGGGAATCAAACCTAGGCAGGCCCCTGGAAGATCAGTCAGTGCTTTTAACCACTGAGCAATCTCTCATTGCTCTTATATATTCTTATTATATTAGAAAATTTATGCCTTTAGTTTGGAAAGATAATATCTGATCTAGTCAGTTGCTTCAAAAAAAATTGATGGGAAATTATTTAAAAGTGTCTACTAAAACCAACCCAAGTGTACTTCATGGCCTAAAAATACACTTCTGGGCATACAGCAGAGAGAAATGCATGTGATGTCCACTCAAACGGGTATAGAAAAATATACATAAGCACTATTTGTTGTAGAAAGACATAGAGCAACCTAAATGCTCTCTGGTGTGTCCAGACAATGAAATGCTGGTGAGATATTAAAGTTTAGTGAGTTTTTCTTACATACTCTTAATGNCAAAACGTGTCACACATANACTGTATGGTTCTACAATTCTATTTATCTGAGGTTGAAGACAGGCCAAGCTCATAGTCGGTGTGAGAATTCTGGAAGTCATTTACCTTTATGGGATGCCATGATGATAGAAACAGTCTAGAATGCTGGGAACATGCTATCTTTTGTCTGTGTACTGGTTTCTCAGATATATATAAATACATTTTACATANATTGTAAATACAAATATAAATAAATAAATTTAATAAAGAATATATAATGTATATAAATGTGTTTACACATTTTAAATACAAATATAAATAAATAAATTTAATAAAGTAGATATAAATGTATATAAATACATTTTACATGCATTTTAAATATAAATATAAATAAATTTAATAAAGAAGATATACTTTATTAAAGTCCATTCAGATCCACCCCTCCCAATTGTCCACTTTTCTGCTTGTATATTATACTTTCGTCACTTACCTAACCACTCATCATAAAGCAGATTGTGACCCCAAGTCCTGACTCTGTATCTTCCAACCTGCACAACCTTGAACAAGCTATGTCTCAGTCTCACGTCTTCGCTTCCCAAGAGGAGGATCTTAGTTACCTCAAAGAGTTCCTATAATTACATAAGCTGATGGGTTTGGCACTAACTCAGTATCNAGTGAATGAAAGTTCTAATATTAGTTAGTCCAGGTCATGAGACAGATTGAGTCATCGGTGGGCAGCTAGAGATGAAAACACCCAGAGAGCTAGAAGGAATGTCATGAAAGAGAAGGCTCATGGCAGGAAAGATAAGGAGGAAGACCATTTCAAGGCAAGAGCCATCAACAGTGCCAAGTGCTGCCGAGAGGTCAATGGAGATAAGGAGAGAACAGACCTGGAGCTTAGAAGGCAAGGGTGAGCTTTGTCTGAACAGATCTAATGATGCTAGGGGCAAAACTCAGGCTATAGTAAGTTAAAACACAAAAGAAAAGCAAAGGAGCAGTGTGTGTGTGTGTGTGTGTGTGTGTGTGTGTGTGTGT
>LZPO01017504.1:40197-55401 GCA_001675575.1 Neotoma lepida | reverse complement strand
AAAGAAAGAAAGAAAGAAAGGAAGGAAGGAAGCATTGTGTGGTCACAGTGGAATAAACTGCAGAAAAGGGACACGAGCCTTGGAAAACCAAATAGAGTAACTTTGCACAAGCTCAGGCTAGAGAAAGTAGTAGTGTGTGCTACAGTGGTGTCAATAGAATAAAGAAAAGTGATGACTTCACAGAGATGTAAGAGAAAAATCTAACAAGCTTTGTTGATTGGTGTGGCTTAGACATGTTGATCCTGGGATGCTTTGAGATGCCCAGATAAAGATTTTGAGTAAGCAGTTGGGTGTAAGGGTTAAGAACACAGAAGGCTGAGTGTAGATTCAGGACTTCTCAGACAACTGATAAAAACTGAGTCGCAGGTGTCATGGGTATAAAAAAATTCTATGTAAAATAGAATATGTGATCTATAGAGAGATGCACTACACAGATCTCTCACCAAAAGAAGTTCTGATTCCCCAAATGACAAGAATTAGATTAGTAGAAAGACTTCAGCTCTGAGCTCTCTCAGTATCTGCCCTACCTAAACCTCTTCACAGGAAATTCCTTTCTGGGCACCCACATCTGGCAAACGACAAGGCAGTCATGTAAAAGGTAAAGAGACATCAGTCTAATGAACAGGTGATTCGGAACACCTGCTGGTGTGACCAAAGCTTTGCAGGTCCTGTTTCTAAATTCAACGTCTTTCTCCTTTACGAGTCTTCTTTCCCCCAGACACTGACTTTTAATGCATGTGTTTGTATGCACATTCATGTGTGAGAGTGAGTACATGTGTGCAGAAGGACATGCATGTGCACACATGTGTAAATGGGGACTGGAGCAAAATTTTAGGGGCTATCCTCAGGAATATCATACACCTCTTTTGAAACATAATCTCCCAGCAGCATGAGCTCAACAATTACCCTAGATTCACTGACCATTGAGCTCCAGAGACCCTAGTTTTTTCACATCCCTGGGGCTAGGATCACACCTGGCATTTTTATGTGGGTTCTTGAAATCAAACTCATCTTTGCAAGGCAAGTGCTTTACAGACTGAGCCCCTCTCTACCAGCGCCACTGGACCTTGATTAAAATAAATCTGATGCACTCAAAACATAACCTCGATCACAACCAAGGTAGAGAAGTAACCTAATAAAGTAGAGAATGAAAAGAGCAAAGTACTTACTACCACAGTTAGAGAAAGAAAACTACAAAGTAATAGAAAGCAAGAAGGCAAATCTAGATGGCATGGTGTCTTAGAAACTAAAATAAAACACAACACATACTTCACACACACAAAAGAAGAGTGGGTAAGAATGTTAGGAACCCAGAAAAAAGAACTGGAAAGTGTCCATTGTATTTAAATCATGGGGCTCACTGGTGACCTTAGCCAGCACTGTTTATAACTAGGAACAACAGCCAAGTTGGATGAGGTTGAAGAACTAGAAATGAGAAAAGAAATTCAAATATAATGAGAACAGAGGAAAACACAAAGGGAATATGGTCTTCAAGAAAAAAGGTTGTTTTTGAGATAGAAGAAGAGTGGATAGATTTGTATGTAACTGGAAATAATCCAGCTGAGAAGATGCTCAGTGAACAGCAGAGTGGAGGACCACTGAGGATGAGGAACTGAGGGAGAGTATAAGATGAGTGGGGTGGAATTCTAGACACAGGTGGTGAAATCAGCTGATAACCATATACAAAAACAGAGGAAAAAGAGAACACGGGTGTGGATGGAACAATAAGGGTTTGGTAGCGAGAAGCTGAGGGAGTTCCCATCTGATGCCTTCTGTTTTCTTCGGGAAGTAGGAGGGAAATTCATCTGTTTAAAGTGAGGAGAGTTAAGAAAGTACGATGCTTGAATAGGATGCAGAATTTTCACAAAACAGTTGCCGCAGAGAGGAAGAGACTTGCCAGGGAAACAGAGACACTGGGGGACTTCATGAGATGAGTGCATTGGCAGCTATCTGCTCCAATGAGTGGTGTTCGTGGCTGTCCCAGGCTGCTCCAGTTACAGGCTTTGGGAAGGCGCACTAATACATCATTAAGTGTTGAGAGTATCTGTGAGAGTATTAACGCAATTGACTGTGGGGTCTAAACCAGATAATGATAACAAAAGGACAAAGAAAGATGAGGGCTCAGTTGGGAGAGGGCCTACTTAGCCTGCGTGAGACCCAGGGTTCCATTCCCAGCACCACCACCATGAGACAGTGACCAGATGACCAGAAATTAAGGTCACTCTCCACTCTAAAGTGAGTTCAGAATCAGTCTTGGCTCATGAGACCCTGTCCCCCCCACCAAAAAAAAAAAGAGGAAGAAAGGGAGGGAAGAAGAGAAGGGAGATGGGGAAAGAGTAAGGGAGGCTGGGAAGAGAAGGGAGAGGAAAAAGAAGAGAGGCTGGGGGCAGCACGTTAGGGTTGTGTTTCTCAAGGATTGGGGTTCTCGATTATATCAAGAATTTGATTTGAGTGGAGAGCGAGAGGCCTGGGAATCCGCATGTGTAATAGGTTTTCAAGAAATACTGCTAGTGCTGGCTACATATCAAACTTAAAGGGAGTAAGAAATTAGACTCCCAAATAAGCTCAAACATGGTGTTGAATTTAAGGAGAGAGGGAGAGGGAAGTGAGGAGGTCANTCTGGGGTCTCTAGAACTGCAGTAGATGAATTCTGAGCAGTACTAAATGGATTCAACTAAGTGCACAAGTCCATCGTACCTTTGCAGCATCCCAAGTGCATGAAGTTACTAAACAATTCTGTCCTGGAAACCCAGGAAAGTCTAACCAAATGAAATTGCTGTCTTGGTCAACTAGACTGCAATTCATTGGGAACGGCAATAATCCACATACACCAGGAACACCAANAATGGACAGACATTTTTAAAAATTANNAATTGAAATTAGACTTTCATCATCAACTTCCAGTGCATCCCAGGAGCTCAGGAGGGCAAATGAGGCTAATCTGTAAGGTGATGGGTGAGAAAAAGANNTTGTGGCTAACTAGGATCAGCAGTCAAGTTGGATGAGGTTGAGGCCTTGGNTTTAAATACCAAGAATAGTAAGGCAGGGGAATGGATGCTGCCAGAACTTCAGGGAAGAAATGTCCTGTTGTAAGAGAAAAACGAGTTTAGACGGCTCAAAAAGGACTAATTCACCTTAGGATCAGGTGATATAAAAAGATCAAACAGACCAAATCAAACAAACAAACAAACAACAAACAAAAACTAACATTTTTCTGTCCATCAAACCAAACTTTCGAAACAAACAAACAAAACATTGGAATTTGACTTTTAGTTCCTAAATAAATAACTAAAGTGGTTTTTTTTTCCTTTTAGAGAGAGATAAATGTTGAATGGACTCCACCCCTGGAATTTGCATTCAACAACAAAACAAAACTTAGAAAAAACAATATTTATAATTAATGATGAATTAGAAGTAGCATTTGTGACAAGTTTAGGAGGAAGATAAGATTGGGTTAAAAGGTTGTGCTATTAAAGATTCATGGTGTTTTATTGTTCAACTTTAATTCTGCTTGATGTCTCATTTTCTTTAAGTGTCTTCCATGCAGTGGGTCTGTCTTGGAAATGGGTAGCCCTGTGGTGATGTTTCTCTTTTTGGGGAAAGCATTCTAAATTTTAGAGGGAGGAAATAGCAATGAAACAAACAAACAAACACAAAAACAGATACAACTACAACTTCACACAGAGTTTCAATGTATAATGTGTGGATGGATGTGTTTAGATGCAGCACAGCACCATTTATAATGACAATACAGAATGAAATTAATGAGAATACAGAATGAAATTAATGACATGGACTTTCAAAAGTTAAACCCCCAGGACCATGGATAAGTGTCCTTACCTGAGTACAAGTAAGTGAAAAAAAAACTATACAAGCAGAAAGTCATGGCAGAGGAAGTCTTCTGGTAAAGTATTCAGGATGTGGTGAGCAGCACTGTGTAAACTACCCGTGCAAGCCTGAATTCTCTGACCTGAGGACAAGCACCACAAGCCTAAGAGGATGTACTTGTTATTCAGCCATCACTTCATAACATTACACTGAGTAAATGAGGAACATGGTCACTTCTGGCATGATGACATACCAGCAGGGCAAGAAACAGGATGTCCTGATGCTGCACACAAGATACAAACCAGCAGGCATCGACCTCATGCTTACCCCCAGCCAATGTTTACTCCATTCTTACCCCTGCAAAATGATACATCATTGGATGGAAGTCACTACCATGAAGCATTTGTAGCCAATGTGCAAAAGGAGCTGATTACCTATAGAGTATTGAGTCTTAAAAACATCAGATTTTCACAGTTCCATTTAGGATAAGAAACTGATCAGTATCCTCAAATGAGTCGGCTCTGTCTTGATGAGTTAGATTTACCTTGACAAGAAAGAGCACACATTACAGGCTCAGAGCCCAGCTTCTCTCTGTGCAAACATCTCACTCTATTCCAGGGCACCCCTTGATATAAAGTTTCATATGACATTTTTATGGGGAAAACATTCCTTAATGGCATATTCTCACCTAAAACAGGAAAAATGCAGGTTTGGTAGGGTTTGAAGCTTTGTTCCCATAAAAGGGAGGGGACATCAAATTCATTCCCTCTCTCTCTCTCTTTCTCTCTCTCTCTCTTTCTCTCTCTCTCTTTCTCTCTCTCTCTCTTTCTCTCTCTCTCTCATCCTCTCCCCCTTCCTCCCTTCTTCCCTGTCTCTGTCTCTCAACTCTTTCTTCCATTCTCTCTCGTCCCCTCCTTCTCCCTTCTCCCTCTCTCTTTCTCCATCTTTCCCTGTCTCTTTCTGTTTCCATCTCTCTTCCCCCTCCTTCTTTCTCTCCCTCATTTTCCATCACACTCTCTCTCTCTCCCTCCTAAGACTAAGGTTTTCGTTTCACGAGTTTTATTTTTAACCTTTTAATAAATTGCCTGATGCTTTAGCTCATGGTGTACTCAAAATAGGGACCACAAATTAAAAGCCCTCCAGGGGTCACACAGATAAGGCAATGAAGTGAAGTCATCCTGTCAGGTTCAGGAAAGTATGCAGTGTGAGAACTTGGCAACTGGTAGAGGACATGACCCACTGCCTCTCTTAGTATTTACTCACCTCTAAGCAGTGGTCACACACAGAAACAAAGGCCTCCTGTTGCCAGATGTTACCAATTTTCAAGATAAACTGTAAGTCTGAATTTTTATGTGCTGTCTCCTGGATTTTCAATATGGCAACAATTCAAACATTGCTTAGAAATGTATGGTGACTTCTAATCAAAAGAGCTCAGTGAGGTCATAAATTACCACACCCTCTCTGTTCTAAACATTCGGCCATGATTAGAACTATATAAAGAAGATAAAAAGCACTATGACATTAGCTGGGTACAAAATCAAGATAAATATCTCCATGAACTACAAACAGAACACAGAGCCAAGGCAGTGAGAAGAGGCTAGTGGCCAGCACTAGGCAGTCTGCTGGCAGCTGCAGCCAGGTTGAGAAGGAGGAAGCTTGAACAACAGTCCACTTGCTGCTAGGGATGTGGTTTATTAGGAAATGTTGGACGTGAGCAAGGAGGAGAAGAACAACACTGCCTTAAGACCAGGAACTAACCCAAGGACCCTCAAGTACACTCAATATATCAACTCTAAATATATAATGAATTGGGTGCCCCCAAAGCCATCCTGCAGGTTTAATAGCTATTGTCTGCGAAACTTAAATGATTGTTCTACTTTGCTTTCTGTCGCAGTGCTAAAACACTGAACAAAACCAACTTGGGAGAGAAAAAANGTTTATTTCAACTTAAAAGTTATAGTCCATCATCAAGGGAAGTCAGGACAGGAGCTCAAGCAGGAACCTAAAGACAAGAACTGAGGCAGAGACCATGGAGGAAGGCTGGTTACTGGCTGGCTTCCATGCTTATGTTCAGCTACCTTTATGATGTAGCACAAGCCCACCTGCCTGGGGATAGGACCTCCTATAGTGGGCTGGCCCCGCTGAATCCATTAGCAATCAAGAAAGCACCCCTACAGACATGCCCACAAGGCCAGTCTGATGAGGCAATTCCTCAACTGAGGTTCCCTCTTCCCAGGTGTGTAAAGTTGACAACTGAAGCTAATTTTGACAGTGATAATACCTTAATGATACAAAGATTTTTATTTGTCTAATTATTTATTCAACAATTGAATTCTCTATATCTCTTTTAAGGCAGTTAGCATACAAGGTACTGGGAGAAAATGGGCAATCAAATGGTCTGTATCCTACTGAGATTGCATTTAATTGATTGGAATGGGGGCCTGTGTGAGAATCGAGTCATAGATAGACAAATAAATGAACAATATATCAGAGGATAAGCATTCTAGAGGAAACAAATAAACCAGTGTAGGAAGAAAATAAAGTAGAAGTGTGAAGAAGGGCACTAACTCAGGTGAAGAATTAGAAGACCCCTTGAGAATGTGACACTTAAGGAAGCCAGCTACATAAGCAGATGGCACAGGAAGTTCAAAGGTCTGAAGGTGGCAGCATGTATGGTAGGTTCAAACAATAACAAGAGATTCGTGCAACAGAAGAGAAATGAGCTGAAGAAGGACCAGGGCAAAAGCCAGAGCTCCACAGAAGGACCAACTTCGGGAGCCTTTTAGGTCCTTTTAATTAATAGATAACATTATTTATCATAGGCAATATAATATTTTGACTCATACATACATCATGAGACTGTCATAAATAGCAAATTAACAAAGGCATTATCTCTCTTAGTCATCATTTTGTGTGAACATACTTGATAGAGGTTCTTCTGACGTTTTTAAAGGATACACTGTATCATCATTAATTGTAATCATCATGTTATACAAAAGAGCTCTTTTTAGACATATTTATTTTATTTTATGTGTATAAGTGGTTTTACCTACATCTGTGCATGTACATCATGTTCATGCTGATGTCCACAGTCAGGAGAGGCAACAGATTCACTGAAACTAGAGCTATGGGTGTTGCCATGTGGGTGCTAGGAACCAAACCTAGGTCCTCTACAACAGCAGCCAGTGCTCCTAACTATTGAGCCATCTCTCCAGCCCCCTACAACATAATTTTAAATTTATTTCTCATATCTAACTTTGTATTCTTTCATCAACAACTCAACTGACCACTCATTCATTCCCCAGTTCCCCAGCCTTTGGTAACTATCCGTCCATGTTCTATTTCTGTAGTTTCAACATCTTTACAATCTTGGCCTTTTGCTCTCCATGGAGTGAGAGGACAATGGGGGTGGCTTTGAAGTGAAGAGGAACACAGTGTGGCTTAGAGAGCGCAATGATTATCCTAACAGCCTTGATGAGTAAAATCTGAAGTAAAAAGTCAGGAGAGAGAGAAGAAGCAAGAAGACAAAACCCTGCTGGGGAGATCATGTGACCCAAAACAAAGAAGACGAAGGTTAGGGTAAGGATAGTTAAACAGTGGAAATGAGGAAAAGTGGTAAGAGCCTGTATATGGGAGGAGATAACAGGGTTATTGTCAGATTTGGCACTGGGAGGAAAGAATGGGAGTCAAGAATGACTCCAGACTTTAGGTCTTCCTAGCTTCCAGAATGGCACTAATACTTACAAAGACTGGAATGTCTACAGACAGGTTAGGTTTGGAAGGCAGGTGAAAATTGGAGCTGAAGGTTTAAGACATGTTGAGTATGAAGTATATAGAAGATAATCCGGTGGAAACTTCTACTGGAAATGCTAAAGGAGAGGAACAAGGTTGTGGATGAAAAGATAAGGCAGGGGAATGATGCAATTTAAACCCACCAGACCAGATGAGGCCAGAAAAAGGAGAGTGTACAGACTCACGAGTCAGTTAAGTAGCTGCTCCATGCATGTGATCTGAGAATTTAGAAAGTGCCTATTTAAAGAGTGTGACAAAATTTAGAGTGACAATTTAGTGATGCACTGTCCCCAAAGCGGGTAGATCAAAGGGTTCAAGGGAAGGAGGAGTTACTGACAACAGAAAGGTCACTAATTGAGATTCCTCTTATTTGGATCTGAAGCCCTTAGTCATTGGAAGCAACCCATTGGCCAGGAGAGCAGAGTAATAAATAACCCATGCTATCCTCTTTCGAACCTCCAGCAGGAACTCAGGAGCAAAGGAACCTGTTGTTCTCAAGTCATGGTCACGCAGAAAACAAAGAAGAGATGAAGTAAAAACAGAGAGAGGCTGACAGAACACACCCGACACAGTAAGTAAAGAAAAAAAGAATCCCAAGAATAGAGCCCTAGAATTCCAGGGTAGAAATCCAAGCAGACTAGGAGTATGGAAGGAAGTATAAATGGATTTTTACTTAATCTCCATAGCCTGTAAAATCCGACTCCTTGAATGTGGACAGGGTTTGTCACTTGCTTCTACTTAATATAACATGCAGTAATCTTGGTATGTGATTAAGATTTAAATATATATATGCTTTAGTAAGTCATAAGGAACACTATTCTGGCAAAGAGTGTTTTAAAAGGGAGCTTCTCTTTAAAGCATAGGTTTTCCTTGGTCAGTTTTGGGTCTCTGTGTTAACCACCATCTATTGCAAACAGAAGTTCTCAGAATAGGGTTGAGAGATGCATTGCTCTATGGATATAAAAATAAGTTATTAGGAGTTGGTTTAAGACTGTGCTCATTTAGCAGCACAATAATAGGTTCTTGCCAAGGGCCTATGACTTCTCTAGCCATAGATTTTTAACCCAATAATGATGCCAAATACGGCTTTCGCCTTGTGGAATGGAACTTAAGTTCCATCAGAAAGTGATTAGTTGTCCCCATGATGTTCATGCCACTATTGCACCAGTGTGGTATGTCATACCAGGCCAGTCATTATTGGAGCTCACCACATTCACAAGAATAAATGGTGGTTACTCTTCTTCTCCAGTAGCTTACATAGAACCTTCCAGCACTTTGAAAGCTAGGTATGTCCAGCTTGACTTCCCCAAGTTCTATGGCTCAGATACATGGTATCTTCCCTCTAACATCTCAGATTCAAGACAAGATATGATGACTTGCAGTGCTTTTATTGAATATACAACATTATCTACTTTTATAGAAACATAATAGTATAAATTAAAACATAATGGAATAATTAAGGGAAAACAAAGACTTTAAATATTTTCCTACCATCATTCTTCCTTACTTAAGAATCAAATTAGTCTATCTCTGTATTGTATTATATTAAAAGGTTTGACTTTTAAAATTCTGTCTGAGTTTCTGACTTGGGTTTCATTAAATAATAATTAAAATAATGTTGGCGTGGGTTTAAGACAGAATTTTCAACAATTTCTAAAATGGTCCTAAATATATTTCTGCCACTTTGTATTACGTATTTATGTGAAATGTCCCCCTTAACCTTGATGATTATAAAATCAGATTATCAAGCTTGAAAAACATGAGGATTCTCTATATTCAACATCATCAAATGTGGGGTTAATATTTAATGCTTTATATGAAAGATGCAATGTTAAATGAAGGGATAGACAGAAATAAAATAGGAGACCCATAGTATATGAGTTGTAAGGATAATACAGAAAAAAGAATGTGGCCAAATTAAAGAGTGTTCAGTATGCTTTCCATGGAAAGTTCATGAGCAGGGACATAATAAATAAAAATACTGTAATTAGAGAAACTGATTCTGAAATTAATTTAATGAAATCCATTTAGTCTAAAGCACTCAGAATATAGGGTGCAAAGATATAGAGCCCTTAGGCATTTGTCCAAAGCCTCTTTCATAGGAATTCTGATATCATTCATGAGTGCTCTGCACATGTGACCCACCATACCCCAGGGGCCTCACGACTATACTATATACTAAAAGTAATGACCTTTAGGGTTAGGAATTCAACGTATGAATATTAGTAGGAACAAACCATAGCAGGCACACAAATTCTATGCTTTCTTTGAAATTTTCAACTATATATGCCTGGTATCTATTCATATATATATTAAGAGCCTGAATATAGAAAATTACAACCTAATGATCTACCACATGGAGACATCCATCTGCAGGCAGGATGGATGAAGACATGGCAATGTGTATGACGTAATTGTTCAGCTCGTAGTCTGCAATGGTTCATCCTCTAATTCTGCCAGTTTATTTTTTTGTTATTTTTTGAGATTATAATTATATCATTTCCCCTTTCTATTTCCTCCCTCCAAGCCCTTCCACATATCCCTCCTTGTTGTTTTTAAAATTCATGGTCTCTTTATTTGTTAATGGCTGTTGCATATACATGTGTGTGTTCCTAAATCATAAATACAATCTGTTCAGTCTGTATTATGTTACTCGTGTGTATGTGGTTCTGTAAGAAGAACTTCTAACCAGTCTTATTAATAAACACGCGGAACAAGAAATAAGGGTGAAAATCTGACAGAGATCAGAGGAATTAGGAGCAAGCCACCACTCACCAAAGCTGCCTCTACTTCCCAGGAGCGAAGAGGAGCAAAGAGCGAGCCTTCCGGTCTAACCTGGCTTTTTATACCTTTCCATCTGCTATCCTCACTAAGCTACATCACTTCCTGTCTTGTCTGCATGGATCTTCAGAACTCTAAGGTTGACCCTGGGATTAAAGGCGTGCGCCACCACCGCCCAGCTGCTAGTTCCCCATGTGACCTTGGAGTCACAGAGAACCAAATGGATTAAGGGCGTGTGCTAACTTGCATGGCTATTGTTTTTCTATTAGTGGTTGGCAGCCCCGTTTTTTCCTCTGACCCTCAGATAAATTTTATTAGGGAGGACAAATAAGATATCACAAATATCACCACATGGTTCCAGTGTCGCACTTTCTTAACCAGCTTGTGACTCAGTGTACTCATCGGGCAAAAGAGAAAATAAATAGCATCTATCTTAAATGGTTGTTATGATGATTATATATACATGATATTTATAAGAACTATACGCCATACAAAACCACAGAAGTACTTGCACGTCCATGTTTATTGCTGCTCTCTTCACAATAGCAAGGAAATAAAATGGATAATGAAAATGAAGTACATATATATAATGGATTATTCACCTGTAAAGAAAAGTAAATTATTAAATTTGCAGGAAATTTATTAGATTGAAAAATATTATCTTAAGTAGCTCAGGCTCAGAAAGACATACACCTCATGTTCTAATATGTGGATTCTACCTCCTAACCTTTTTATATGTGCATCTATGTTAGATTTAGTATATGTAGAGCCTATAAAAGAGGCCCATGAGGGGAAAAGAGATTTTTTTAAAACAGGGGCATATAGTAGAATATATTCAGTATGAAAATGGAAGGCAGAATGCATGGCATACAAAGGTTTAAACAAAGAAGGAAGCAGGGAGATGAAGGAGAGGGGTGATGAGGGGTAGGTCAACCAAAATTAATGATGTGTATGAAAAAAGCCATACAGCATTCTGGTACTTGGTATGTGCATGAAAACAATTTTAAGCGCTGAATAGGGGGGTTCCCTGTCTAGGTGAACAAAGCTGCTCCCAGAAGCCACAGTTCATTAAGTGAAAATGTCAGGGCTGGGCCTGGGTGTAGGCGAATGTTTTGTCTGGGTCCCACCAGGCCCCACGCGGTCCCGCAGCCACTTATAAATTAATAACTCAAAAGCTTATATTAATTACAACTGTTTGGCCATTAGCTCAGGCATATTACTGACTAGCTCTTATACTTAAATTCAGCCCATTTCTATTAATCTATGTTTTGCCACGTATTCTGTGGCTTTACCAGTCTACAGGCATGTTGCTCCTTCCGCGGCGGCTGGCGTCTCCCGACTCAGCCTTCCTCTTCCCAGAATTCTCCTTGTTTGTTTATCCCGCCTATACTTCCTGCCTGGCTACTGGCCAATCAGTATTTTATTTATCAATTAATCAGAACAACACATATTCACAGCATACAGAACAATATCGCCATCACCTGGGTTACCTCCCAATAAGTTGATGATCAAAGAGACATCTGAGACCCCCAAAACCATAGTCAAATCATGCATATTGTTGGTTGTCTTCCCCAACTAGTTGGTAAGACCTTACTACTGAGAATGCCACATGCCTTGGTTGTAGGACACAGAGAAACCAAGCTAGAATTGGTCTGGAGGCTTCTTCTCTGCTGGCTAAATCTCACAGTACTGGAAGGTACTGTTCAGACCACTTAGGGAGAACGGGCATCGACACTCATACTCGGCTGTGGACCCTGTGTGCATCTATACCAATCACTCAGGAAAGATGAGCCCACCGGTGAATTAGTGGCAAGTCAGTTACAGGGGTAACCAGTCACTTTCCAATTGTGTTTGACACCTATTCCACAGGAGGAAATTCACATGTGGTACTATAAACCTGGTCAAAAGCCTGTGCCTGAGAATGTCATAGGCCCTAGAGACAAAACTACTGCTGTTGTTTTGCTGAATGAACATGATGTGTCTGTCAAATTGCCTTCTAAATAACTATGTTTATGGTTCCAAATTAGTATTGCTGTCAGCTTTGATCACAGAAGCTTAAACAATGATCAGTGATGATTATAGAGACTCATAATCAGTCAAAGCACAGAGAATAAATGACTGTTGAATGCCCAGATGTAAATAAGACATCTGTGACACCCCTGCCAAGGCTCTAGAAATGTTACAGAAGGGGCAGAAATACTGTAAGAGCTGGAGGAAGATGGTGGGTAGTGTACAGGACAGTGACTTCCAGGAACAGCATGGCTGTTGCCCTCTTGAACTCACAGCAGCTGTAATTACCTGCATAAGATTTCCATAAGATTGTGTCCATCACAGAGAACAAAAATAAAAGACTGGAGTGCTCAGCCTTAAATGGAACATTCACATCACACCCCTTCCCTCAAGGCTCAGAGATCTACGCAGGAGAGGGGGCGGAGAGACTGTAAGAGCCTGAGGCAGTTGATAACATCGAGGAAACTGTTTTTCACACACAAGAAGGCAATTACACATGAACTCATAGTTATTGTGACAGCATGCATGAGTCCCCATCAAACTCCAGCCAGACAAAAGTCCCAGCATAGAGAGGGGAAAGTGGCAACACAATCAAGACACTAACTAAGCAGCTATTGGCATTTGAGAGCGGTTGTATGCTGATGTGTCCCCAGATAAGTTGACCATATGCCAGAGCAGACTCTGTTCCCAAGAAAAGTTGGACAACATGAACTGGACTCCTACAGGATTAATCTCAAAGTTGGATGCAAAGGAGTGGAAGGATAGAGTGGTAACAAAAGGAGTTGGTGAAGGGGGTAAATATGTAAAAAATACATAAGAAAAAAGGTTGAAAGAATGGTAATAGAAGGAGTTGGTGAGGGAGGTAAATATGTAAAAATAAATAAGTAAAAAGGTTGAAAGAATGGTAATAGAAGGAGTTGGTGAGGGGGGTAAATATGTAAAAATAAATAAGTAAAAAGGTTGAAAGAATGGTAATAGAAGGAGTTGGTAAAAGGAGTAAATATGTAAAAATAAATAAAAAAAGAAAGTTGGGCCTATCAACACCCTATTATGGAAGGAGAGGGGCTCATGGATCCTCAACCCTCTCAGAGGGTTTAATATGAAGTTTATAATCAATAGGGGAAGGGGAGATATTTTCAGTGACATAGTTATTGATAGGGTACACATGCTCCTATTAAGAAAATTCTACTCATGCTCCTGTGAGGCTGCCAATATGACTCAGTGGTTAAAAGCACTGGTACTTCCAGAGGACCAAGGTTCAATTCCAAGCACCCACACAGCAGCTCACACCAATCTGTAACTCTAGTCTCAGGAGATCTGACACTTTCATCTGGACTCCTCAGGCACATGGCATGTACCTGGTGCACAGACATACTTGTAGGCAAAACACCCATATGCATCCAAAATAAAAATAGATCAATTCATCTTTTAAAATGCATGCTCTGTAAGCAACGCTAATGAAAGTCACTGGCTCACCAAAATAGACGAAAATAAAAAAACGTGAAGGTAGAAGAGTTAGTTGGTAAGAGGGAGGGGATTGGTAGGGGTGAGAAAGAAAAAGATAACAGGTGGATGAACACAATTGAAATATATTACTGTGCAAGATAACATCACCAGGGGCTGGAGAGATGGCTTAGTGGTTATGAGCACTGGCCGCTAGTCCAGAGGTCCTGAGTTCAATTCCCAGCAACCACATGGTGGCTCACAACCATCTATAATGAGATCTGGTGTAGGCATACATGAAGATAGAACACCGTATACATAATAAATAAAATCTTTTTAAAAAAGAAACATCACAATGAAGTTCATTGCTGTGCATAATTAATATATGCTAATTGAAAACATTAAGTTTTTTAAACGAGGCCTCATATGTCTTGTTCCCTCTATTGTGTGACAGCACAGCTAGCAGGCATCATTTATAAATCAGGAAACAGGTCCTTACCAGACACTGAGTCTAGTCATAACCTTGAGATGTATGAGAGTCCAAACTGTGAAGAATAAACTTCTATAATAATAAAACACCTAGTTTGTGGTATTTTGATACAATATAATGAACTGACTAGGGTAGCACTCGGTTTTTCAAATTCCTGTTTTATAGTATGTGTTTATCCTGTCTTCATTTCATCTGATGGCAACCTCCAAACAGGTCTCTCTACCCTCCCAATCCTCAAAGGATGATCTAAGAACATGGAATACTATTATACATTATTGATCTTTTTCATTGTATGCATATTTACATTAATGCTACTAAACGCAACAGTGGTGAGACGGCTGGCAGAGCAGCACCAATATGGCAGCCACAGAAAACTACACTGAATGTTGTCTTTCAGTACCATGTGCTCTCAGTTCAGAGGCTGAAAAGGCATTTTCAAAAACATAAAGACCATTCAANACAATCAGTCAATGTGCTATCAGCACAATGAAGAGCAGAAGCCATAAGATTGTCTCAATGGTTGCGGAAAATGACTTGATGAAAATTTAATATCGTCTTAATAAAAGTGATGAACAAATTAGGTACTGGGGGGAAATGTCTCAATGTAATAAGGTCTATATATAATAAGCCAACTGCTAACACAAACTGAAAAGGGATCCTGCATTCATTTATGAATGTTATTAGAATGATCACACTACTGGAAGTGTTCTGAGGATTCAATGAAGCCCCAAAGACATTGTGTTGTTACTATTTTGTGTGCATATGTGTGTGTGTGTTTTAGGTAGTTCCCTCCTCCACCTTTACATGGGTTCCTGGGATCAAACTTGGATCATAAGCTCACACTGCAAGTATCTTTTTCT
>LZPO01017504.1:27199-39690 GCA_001675575.1 Neotoma lepida | reverse complement strand
CTTATGATCTGCACAGGTAGTTTGCTGAGCACACTCCTCTACTTGGTCTTAGCTTAGGCTTGTTTCTAACTAGCTCTTATAACAAATTAACCCATTTCTATTTATCTACATTCTGTCAAGTACCGCCCATCCTGCTTCTTCTGTGTCTCCTGGGGTCTCTCAAGCACCTAGATTCATCTCCTTTTCTCTCCCAGGAAATCCTGCCTATACTTCCTGCCTAGCTATTGACCATTCAGCTTTTTATTACACCAATCACAGCAAAAACATCTTCACACGGTGTACAAATATCCCACAGCACTCTGCCACACAGATGGTGAACCCACTCTGCTGAGGGCACTGCTGTGCTACACCACCAGCTTTGTCCTCATCACTGGACAAAGGAACAAACTTTAATCCCCTTCTCTCCCTATGAGGACACTAATCCCAACATTGGGATTCCACATACATGGCCCCTTCTCTACATAACTACCTCTTAAAGGCCCCACCCCCCTCCTACGCCATTCCATTGGGAAGTAGAAATTCTGTATATGAAACTTTAAGGAACAAAACATGACATCACAATATCACCATTTTAAAAACATGTAAGCTACATGCATCTGAAGATGAAGCAATTTGCTTAAAAACACAACAAACCTTCAACAGGTAAATGATAGAGGGAGAATCTGACCGCAGGAAATTCTCCCACAGACTGTGTTCTTAACTCTTACCCTATACTATCTCTTAGGTAAGAAGTATAACATCCTATACTCAATTGACAACAAAATTAAGTTGTCCGAGTCATAAATCTAGGAAGTGGAAACTTTACCACCACGTGGCTACCTATAAAAAGAGAGAGGGATTACAAACTCGATTTGCTGATTATGTTGGTTCTTCTCAACTAATCCTTTTGTGATTCTGATGTAAAGGGACATCTCTGGAGTTTGTTACAGAGAGGGGCCTGAGTCAGACTTAAATGGCACATGCAGTCATCATCCTCATGACCAAAATAGGCACATGAGGTGAACAAGGCCTGGAGGGCAGAAGCACTTAAACTTCAGACTCTGACAGAGTGTGACAGGAACCTGACTCAAAGCTATGTGTCAGCAGCAATAGAAACCAGGGCACTGTGCCACGTAACTGGACTTGAGTCATTCTCTCATTTTATGGTGGCTCTCTGTGGGTAGTAAAGTGGCATGTTAGTGTAACTCAGGTCGCTCGTCCATCCCTGGAAGACAATGAACTTGGGGAAATTATAAAGAGCATACATGGAAATAAGAATTACAAATCCCTTCTACAATTATGTGTCTATAGTTGGGAAAGTGCTATTACTCCAAAACAAGTGGACGAAGAAGGGAACAGGAGTCTCCAAACAACAGAAGCAATTGGTCATCCCAAAATCTGAGCAAGAACCCTTTGCCTTTGGTTGGTACCTTAGTACACAATCTGGTTTGTTATAAAGCTGGGTTTTATCGCCCTGTTTATGGGTATCATGAGTTCCCTCAAAGACAAAGTCAAAGAGGTAGTAATCTCCTTGGGGAAGGGACTGAATTTGAGGGTATTTTCATATAATCAGAAAATCCAATGTGAAAACTTTTGTTTACAGTAAAGGTTTTAGGGAGACTGTCACCATTTGATATTGCTTGCCTCTTATTTAGCGCTTACTCGAAGCCTTTGCTCCCAAGGGTCCCCACAGTATTTTATGTTCAAGGCACTAGAAGTTCATTGTTACTATTACCAGCTCCATGTAGTGGAACAAAATTGCCTGTTGAGTCTTTGTTGGGGGTAGAACAGTGGCACTTTGTTGTTTTGTTTTGTTTGTGTGTATATGTAGTATATGTGTGTGGATGTAGTCATATGTGTGTGCATGTGTGTCAAGTGTACATGTACAAGTGTACACACACACATGGTGGCCAGAGGTCCATGTCAAGTATCTTCTCCAATCTTTCTCTACCTTATTTCATGACATAGGATCTCTTACTGAACCTGGAGCTCATTGATTAGGCTAGGCTGGGTGGCCGAGAAGCTCTAGGGACCTATCTTATCTGCATTTCCTGCACTGGGATTACAGGTGTGCACTGTCACACTCAGCATGCATGGTAGGGATGCATGCTGGGGATACAAAATCAGGGGCTCATGTTGGTACGGCACTTTAGCCAACTGAACCGTCTCCCTATCACCTGTTTCCTGTTTTAATGTGAGTCTTACTATGTCGCTTAGGCTGGCGTAGAACTCCTAAGTTCAAGTAATCCTTCTGCTTCAGTGTCTTGAGTGGCTGGGGCTACAGGTACACATCCATTGAGTTCTGACTCTATGATTACAGTCAATACATTCCAAGTTTTTAAAACGTTTCTCACCACATTTTTACTGCAGCCCTTTTTAAGCTTAAAAACCATCTCTCCTATTTCAAAGCTCTTAGGTGTTTTTATGCCTTAGCTAGTTCAATGAAGTTAACATTCACAAAGAGAAAGGGAGAGAGAGTTTGTGTTAATGATTGAAGAATCCGAGGTCCAGAGAGATTAAGGCAAACACACAAGTTTGTGACCTTTGTAAACTGTGAAGCTGGGTTCATATTCAGGCCTGCCTGACTTCAGTGGCCACCAGTGGCACTGTGTGGCTAGAAAACCTCATCCTAACTGTGTCTCTAATGTTTACACCATCCGTGTTTCCTTTCCAAGACACTGGAATGCACTCAACAGAAGCAGCAGCATTCACCTCCTAACACAGTGACACTTTCCCCTCCACACACCTGGCACGGAATTTCCAAACACTTAAAATCATTTTCATATTAAGCCACTTGTTTAGAGAAGTCCCCATCTTGAACACTTTGGGCTGTCAGAAGACAGGGGCAAAACTTCTCTCATGGTACAGAAATGACTTTCTAAAATTATCTTCAAGGACATAATCATAACAAAGATTTTGGATGGTGAGGATAGAAATTTTTCCACTAGGCTTATTTTTACTTATTGAAGAAATTTTTCCTCAAATACTATATAAAGTGCTTTGAGGGCAAAAACCAAATCAAGTCAAACTCAATCAGGACAAAAAAAAAAAAATTGAGAGCAGCATTGTTCTGCTAGCTGACAGTCCTGTGTGTGCAATTACATGCCAGCACTGTTCCTTCTGGTAGCAAAGTCAGCCCAGTCACTAAGAAAGGCAAAATTTATCTAGGTGAGCCAGACAGAGATTACTGAAGAGACTGGCAAATTGTATTAGCAAGATAATTGCAGGGAAGAAGATAGGCCTGTGGCCTAAACACAACATTGCTTTTATTTCAATAACTAATGAGGCAAAACATATTTGTTACCAAAAGAGAGAGTGTTCCGTTTCCTTGAGTTGAGTAAATAAATGTTTTCTGAGTCCAACACAATTACATCAGAGAGAGAAATGGCTTCCTAATTCTCCTCAGGGACTATGGAGTCAAACATGAACAGTGAACTTTGGGAGTTTTTTAGGGTTTTTTTTTTTTTCTTGTTATCCATTCCCCTATTTCTTTTACTTTCCTTAAAGAGATTAGAATCCTTCAGGTGATGTTACCAATATATCTGATATTCTAAGAAAGAGGTGGTAAAAACAAAGCCAACAAATTGTAGGTGAATGTTTTGTCTGGGTCCCGCCAGGCCCCACGCGGTCCAGCCCACCCAGTGGTCCCGCAGCCACTTATAAATGAATAACAGAATGAATCAGAAAAACACATATGTACAGCATACAGAACAANATCTCCATCATTTCCCCTTTTCTTTCTATTTAAAAGGAAGGTTTTAACTTCAACATAGTAAAATTACATAAAACAAAACAGTTATCTAGCAAGAATTACAGTTACAATATCTATTTGTATTTGGCAAAATTAAAGAAAATATTTCATCTATCCTATATTTGTAAGCCTAAAGTTTTATATTTAATTTTTATTTTATTATAACTAAGGAAAACTATAATTATAACTATCTAGTCTTTAACTATATCAAAGACCTCAGAAGGATATAATATTACCTAAGTATACAGGAAGAGCATTGTAAGCAACTTCCAAAAATCTAGAATGATAGAGATATCTGGCTACCTGGACAGTCACCCAAAGTTCTTCTGTAATGTTAGGGCATCCATTCTTCAGCCTACAGGCCTAGAGTCTCTCAGTCACTTTTTTCTGTGTCCTCTAGAATGTCTGCAGTCTCCCCTGTGAAGCAGGAACCCAAAGGACCATCTTGTCTTGCAAAGTTCAGTGGTCACCTTCCTATGGGTTCTGCATGTCCAGTTTACGTAACATTTTTTCAACCAGTCCAGGAAAGGACAGTTTCTTGTCCAAATGGCTATTTTTGCCAAGAAGATAAACTCCATATGGAGTGTCTTCGATGCCCATCTTTTTCTTTGAAGTAAATCGGTGCTGCCAGGAGCAGACGTGTCTCATTGTCCAGAAAGTTTTTAAAACATTTGAAATGCCATATTCTGTAGGTCTTTGAAGTGTTTGAAGATTACCTACCTAATTCAAATATATCTATATATACCTAGAAAACTTAACATGACTTTAAGTTTGATTATCAGAGAAGACTAATCATTAATCTGTATTTCTTAATTATCCATTACAATTTAAATGAATTACATTATACATACAGTATAACAAAATTAACTTTAATTTGTGTCAATAAGCTAAAATCTATACCAATGTAAAATATTTTAAACAAGTTGCTCTTTAAAAGTAGATTTAACAATCCACCCTTTTATCCTATCATATCTATATCCTACATTTTTATATCCTATCCCCCTTTCTTTTTTTAGAAAGAGATTGACTGTGTCCAACGACAATTTTTAACCAACAATCTAAACAAAGACAAACATCCATAATCCATTTTTTGGGAATGTGGGCATAGTGCTCTAGGCTACTTCCTGTTGATAGAGGGGGTGCTGTATTTTTATGGGGATCCTGAGAAAATTAAGAATTATGGTCAAGTCCTGACTGGAGTAGCTGCATTGCTTGAGCCAGTTGCCTTGAAGTCATTCTGGATGTTGGACCATCTGGGCCCTGTGTCATCGGAGACCTTTCAGGGGGTCTTGGCTGATCAAACCTGATCCATCTTAACCTAGAACAAATCCATAGTCTCTTGCTTTCTGCGGAAACAAAAGCAGAGCTTGCTTTCCAAAGCAAAGTATCCTTAGACATAAATTTTGAAATTGAGATACCTTTAAAATGTATATATTGATTTAACTCAGCAGCTTTTACAATCAAATGTCTCTCGACAGTTAAAAATCTCAAAGACAACACAATCCAGATTCTCTGTGTAATATCCATCTTTACATGGCATATATATATATATATATATATTACCTTTACTGTCTCTTTAAAGACTTTATTTTTAAAACTATTTTTTTATATAACTGTATATACTCCTTTTTTTTCTCCCAAGCCTATGTACATTTTTAACACACATTGTAAACCATTTAGTCTTATTACATTTGAATCTGTGTTATTATGAATCTATGTTTTAAACTACAGTGGGTAGGACAGAAGCGGCAGCCTTGGCTGTGACTCCACCCACTTTAGCTTTTTAATATGGCAGAAGCACATTTACCGCCAGCTCTGGCGAAACCATGCTCACTGCCGACTCTAGGAAACAGTGGGTCTATGCCTCCAATCCAGCAGTGTGTAGCCCAGAAACCTTTTTTTTAACTAGCAAAAGCTAAATCCACCATGCAGAGTACTGTGTGGCTTGCAGACACCACTGTGTATCACGGCGGGAATCTGCATGATGTGCTCAAGCCTGAATGCTGTGGCGTCTTGCGGCCAGCATGAGACATGAAGTAGAAAGCTGCTTTTAGCTTAATTTTGGAATTTGTTTTTGTTTTTTCAAGTTTTAGGTGGAAAGTCTTGCCCCACGTTGGGCGCCATTTGTAGGTGAATGTTTTGTCTGGGTCCCGCCAGGTCCCACGCGGTCCAGCCCACCCAGCGGTCCTGCAGCCACTTATAAATGAATAACTCAAAAGCTTATATTAATTACAATTGCTTGGCCATTAGCTCAGGCATATTACTGACTAGCTCTTATACTTAAATTTAGCCCATTTTTATTAATCTATGTTTTACCACGTATTCTGGCATGTTGTTCCTTCCCCGGCGGCTGGCGTCTCCTGACTCAGCCTTCCTCTTCCCTGAATTCTCCTTGTTTGTTTGTCCCGCCTATACTTCCTGCCTGGCTACTGGCCAATCAGCATTTTATTTATCAATCAATCAGAGCAACACATATTCACAGCATACAGAACAATATCTCCATCAGTGGAAGTCTTATGACTTAACCAGCTGGCAAAAAAATAATAATAATAAAATAAAATATTTTACTAATAGAATGGAGACTGTCTAACTGTAAATAGAAGGAAAGCCTTGGAGGCAACAGACAGATGTGTATGCATGGTAATCTCACTGGATCTTTGTAAATCTTGTGCTTGTGAATATTTAACCCTGCACAGCAGCATTGGGACAAGCGTGGAGTTCTTTGGAGAGAAAGAACTAAATTACTTTATGTATGGTTTTGGGTCTGAGTCTGACACTTTAGGCCACTCAGCCATCTTGACAGCATGGTTTTGAGTTTGAAAAGTCTCATGTTCAATAGCAATGAGACAAAATTCCAAGAAATAAACATAACAAAATTTGTAAAAACATTCGTGAAGAAAATGTTTTAAGTATTGTATAAAGGAACCAAAGAAGACATGGGAAGGTGGAAAGGCAAGTTCTTGAAGAGAAGTGCATGGCACAGTGACTTTCCTGAAAAGCCCACGGCCACTCTAGGATAAGTACTGCTGTCCTCTGTCTCTCCCACTAGCTCTTTTTGCTTGTTTGTTTTTTGGCTTTGGTTTTGGTTTTGAGACAGGGTCTCTATGTAGCCCTGGCTGTCCTGGATCTCTCTATGTAGACCAGGCTGGCATTGAACACAGAGAGCCATCCACCTCTGCCTCCCAAGTGCTGGGATTCAGGGCATGTGTCACCATCCCTGGCATCCCTCCAGCTCTTAATGCCCATGCTTAAATCTACAAACAATAAAACAAATAAATCAACTATAATTTATATAATTAACATGATCTTATTAACATGACCACAGGATTTTTTTGTACTAGGCAAGTTATTTCCAAAATTCACATATAAAATAAATATATAAAAAAATAGATTAATGTGTTCTACTATTTCCCCAGCTCCCACCCTTATTGGACCTTTCTATCATCCTGGTTTTCACCAACACACAATGTTAAGAGCAGGACTTTAAAATTTTGGTTAACGCAAAAACCCATACCTAGCCAAAGTCCAAGAAAAAGCGATGGGAAGTGTGCAGCCCCACTCAGACAGCTGTAACATACTATCCAAGGCTCAGAGAACATCTCAGAAGAGGGGGCAAAAAGAATGGAAGAACCAAAAATGGTGATATATGAGATAAAAAGATGTCTTCTATATACAATACAGCTGTTGCACTGATGAACTTATTGCATCTGTGGTTAACTGCACAAGACTGGGCTTATGAANATTTCATCACGGATGAGGGAGGAGGCCCCATGAGGTCCCACCTCTCCCGGAGGGACTATTGCCAATGCTTGTTGGGAGAGGGGAGTCTCTTTCTTCAGGAGTGTAGTCGCTGATAAATTTGTCCTTGATCCACTGAATAAGATCCCACCCACACTTAGGCAAGTAACTCTAGTTAAACTCAATGGGTCGCACACCCACAAAGGAGACATGGAAGTACGGAAGGGCACTAGTAAGGAGAAAGGTGGAGGTGGGAAAGTGACCAGGATGACAGAGAGAAATTTTCTAAAATTCATTATATAAATGTATGAAACTGTCAAGTGATTAAACAAATGAAAATACAGTAGGACAATTCTGAAAAAGAGATATAAAGTAGAGGTATTTTAAATAGATATTTAAAACCTACTAGAAAGCCACAATTCAAACAATCTGTACCTACATGTGACTGAAGAAAGAACTGAGTAGCAAGCACATAATCTGTATAATATCACTACAAATAGCCTAGAAATGGACCCAGACACCTATCAGGATTTAATGAAGAATGGAATTATGAATTGTGAAGGAAAGATGGATTTGTAAGTGGTGTTGGGAAACTGGCTAGTCATGATCTGCAAAACAAGTTTATTCTATCTGTGGCATCTTTAAACAAAACAATGTACCAATAGCAAAGCACAAGAAATAAAATATAAAATATTACAAAAGGAACCATGGTGGGTGTTTAGAATCTTGGGGCAGGAGAAATGGCTCTGTGGCTAAGAACACTTGCTACCTTGCAGAGGCTCTGAGTTTGAGTGCCCATACCCACCTCAGGATGATGTTTGAAAGGACCTGTAACTTCAGCTTTGAGAATCAGACATCCTCTTCTGGCCTCTGAGGGCACAGGACACACACAGGAAGACACATACATACACATAAATAAAAATAAATATTTTTTTAAAAAACAATGTGTAATAATAGATTATGAGAAACTTTCTATGCGGGAGTCAAAATCTAAAAACATAATAGAAAATGTAAAAATAGCTTTGTGAAAGAGAAATTCTGCAAATAAAAAGCAACTGTCAGTGAGGTATAAAGACACATGATAGATTTGAAAAATGTGCTTTCACCTGGTATCACAAAAGAAATGACGTAATGGTTAAAACTACTCAAATAGCTAAGCCATCTATCCAACGGGGAAAAAGTAGGAAAGATTACAAATAAACAATTCATCAAAAAGGAAATGAAATGAGAGAAATGCAAATAAACTCCAAACTGAAATCTCATTTCTCACCTATCAGATAGGCCAGGATCCAAAGTGTTTATTGCACAATCTGTTGGCAAATGTATTGGGAACAATCGTTCTCGTGTATGTTGGTAAGAAAAGGTATTGGTTAAACTCTATGGAGTGTGATTTTGAAATGCCTATCATAGCTACAAATATTCGCACTCCTTGGCCAAGCGTGCATTCCAAGATTATCTCACAGATTTATCCACACACCCCTGTATAGAATATGAAAGCACAAGGTGATGTATATATCTCTTTTTTCATAACAAGCTTTTGGATCCAGATTAATGTTCTTCGAGTCTGATGAAACTGCCAACTTCGCAACATCCCAAACACACACACACCCACAAAAAGAGGGAGATAGAGACATATGTATATGACCCTAAATCTCAGATTTCAGGGAGGTGTGAAGTGTGATACATGCTTACTGCCAAGGCATATCAAATTGTCTTTTACTCTCAGAAGTCTCTGTCTATACAATTAAGAACCTGATTGTTGCAACAGATGGAATAGTTCTAGCCCAGCTAAATTCATATGCTGAAATCTTCTCTTTGGATTGGAGCTATCATGGTGGGATTAGCATCCATACAGGAAGGACCCTACCAGGTTCATCCAACTCTTCTGCCACGTAAGAATACATTCATTAGCCAGCAGCCTGAAACCTAAGAGAAGGTTCACAGAATCCTGTCCTATTTGCATCCTGATTTTGGATTTGCGGCCTCCAGAACTATTCAAAATAATTTTGTTGTTTAAACAAGCCACTCAGAGCTGGGCGGTGGTGGTGGCACACGTCTTTAATCTCAGCATTCAGGAGGCAGAGGCAGATGGATATCTGTGTATTTGGGGCCACCCTGGTCTACAGAGCAAGTTCCAGGACAGTGAGGACTATGCAAAAGAACTCTGTCTCTTGAAGAAAAAAAAAAAGGAAGAAAAAGAAAAAATATATATATATTCCTGAGTATCTTCTGAAACAAGCCATTCAGTCCATAGTGCTTGTAATAACCACCCAAAGTGAGTAACATAGTCACCCAAGATATATTTCTTCTTGGAAGTAAGGTACGGAGTCAGAGCAGGCATGGCAGAGAAAGTGAGTTTAAATGAAGAACAGAAGGGAAGAACAACATGTTGCTTCTCAGTCAACCTGGTACTTACTACTCAGTTCTCCTTTGACCCTACGGAAGTTATAAACTGTAAATTACAGGTTTCTGACTCAGACAGCCTGGGGTCGAATCTTACCTCTTTTATATATAAGGTTATATGATCATGGACAATTCCTTCACCTCTTTCTTCCTCTGGTCTCTCATCTGCAAGATAGTCCCATCAATACTAATCTCACAAGCTTATTGCAAAGAGCAAGTGATGTAATCAGACTCCTGCAAAGCACTATGGATGCTTTAGGGTCCCTGTGATTCCTGGGGCTTCTGTGTGGCTACACCTAGACCTTGGCAAAATCAACTCATACTGAAAGGTGTAACTGCCGAAGAAATGACTACAGTATTTTATACCAACTGTAGTCACTCAACCAACATTACATTACATTGAGCATTTACTTTTAAGGCTCTGAATTAAGGTTTAGGATAATAAGATTATAAAAATCATACAAAACAGAAGAAATCTAAAGTAAGCTGCCTTAAGGCACGCATGTGTTCGTTTTCTTATAAGTTATTGATTACATGTGTTTTATCTTTGGCATTTTGAGACAGAGTCTCGTGTAGCCCAGGCTAGCCTCAAACTCCATTTACAGCTGAAAATGACCTTTAGCTTCTAACCCTCCTACATCTACTTCCGTCCAGGATGCTGGGATTGCTGGTGTGGGCCACCACAGCTGGTTTATGCTGCTCTGGGGCTCAAACAAGAGCTTTGGACATGCTGGGCAAGCACTCCGCTAACTGAGAGCTACATTCCCAGCCCTTGGGGTTAGTATGGATCCATGGCCTCACACATGCTAAGTAAGGACTCAAACACCGAACTACAGGCTCAGCTCACATTAAGGCAGTTTTTTTTTAAGTCTTGATTAAATTCGGGGGAGTTTATTGGGAGCTCGGTTTCCAATAAAT
The DNA here is from genome assembly GCA_001675575.1 of Neotoma lepida. Taxonomy (NCBI): domain Eukaryota; kingdom Metazoa; phylum Chordata; class Mammalia; order Rodentia; family Cricetidae; genus Neotoma; species Neotoma lepida. The sequence continues at coordinate 28,901 of LZPO01017504.1, read as the reverse complement.
CTGCCAATCTTTAGAGTATCTCACAACCTAACAAGGTGAAAACTATTACTGCGGATCAGTCACTAATGCTGAAGAAGAAGGAAGCCAATAGTGAACTCATGTGGTCAAGAACACTTTGGCACTGGAGTAGACTAGGATTAAAGCCAGTTCTGCCATTTTCTATATGTGACCTGGGGCAGGATCCCTAAATTTTCTGTCCATGAACTCCTCATGATCCCTTAACTTTCTGTCCATGAACTCCTCACTTTTAGAACGATTGCACTGGCCATCTGCTTCAAGGGGAGGGCGAGTGATAGGCAGCTGCAGTCCCGTGAGACTGATAAAAGCTCACGTACTCTTCACTGCATCCTTCCTAATTCTCTGGATTTAAATGAAGACTACTTATTTTTTTCCTAGACTACTTATTTTTTTCCTAGCTGTGTCACAGCTTCTTCGCCTGATATATCTATAGTCTGTAATTTGTCTTTGCTGGAATAGTATTTTCTAAAATGTATGTCTAAAAAATAATAGTGACGTAGGATATTATCGCTAGCCAGGATATAAACTAAGTGCCCTCAGGAGCCACAGAGCCAAGGCTTGGTTCAGGTGTTTTCGAGACTTCCTATTTAGGCAAAGCTCCGATGTAGAAGACATAATTTTTTATAATCCCGCTCTGAGGACACAGCTCAGTGATGCGGCATAAAGAGACTGGCTCCATGCCACAGGAACTTGTTTCTCAGGACAAAAGCCCAATCGGTGGGAACTCACTTGTAAATGCCTTGGAACTCCGCACTCGTTGGGGCACCAGCGCCTCTGGCCCCGTGTGCCTCCTCCTTTACAGTTACATTCCAAACCCCAAGATCTGCGAAGCTCTCTGTGTGTATGGGCACTGGATTTGTGACTGTAGAATGCCAACACTGGAGGTAACTTCAATAATAGAGAGATCCATTTCAAGATTTTTTTTGTTTTGTTTTAAAGGAAAAGTTGTAAGGCAGCTGATTTCCTTAAGTCAATTTCGGGGCTTTTAACATCACGTGTTCCAGTGGGGGGAAAGCACGTTTGAGAAGATTAGCTGAGAACAAATCTCCAAAGCAGGTATTTTTAGGAATCTTGGGTAGTATTTTAATGTCAGCTTAAGAAAAAATTATTTGTTTCTTTTCGTTGCTAGGCAACATGTTGGATCTGATTTGGTTTCCGGACATTTTTTTTTTAACAGTGCTGTGATTATAACAATAAAACAGCACCATCTTTTTCTGAACTCAATATAAAAACATGCAAGAACTGCTAGCTTTGATGAGAGTCACTGTTACTTAACGGATTTTTTTTTTCTACCATTGTTTTCTGCGTCCTTATTTCAGAATCCTGGAACTACATAATGTACTCTCAAAACAATAACTTACGCTTCATGGTGCATTAGGCTTGATGTCTATTTTAGGATACGTGGCCCTACACAAATTCAAGTCCTCAGCTTTGCAGTCTTTCCCTGGAACTTCTTCACACTATGATCTTTGTGTTCAAGAGCTGGTGACACGGTGTTACATTTTCTAAGGAGGCCAAGGGCAGCATGCTCCCTTCAGAGGCTTTTACTTCAGGTGGATACAATGTATTCTGTTCAAACACAGCGATCCCTCTCTCTCTCTCTCTCTCTCTCTCTCACACACACACACACACACACACACACACACAGAGAGAGAGAGAGAGAGAGAGAGAGAGAGAGAGAGAG
>LZPO01017504.1:15905-26609 GCA_001675575.1 Neotoma lepida | reverse complement strand
GTCGCGTTGCTTGTCATCGGCTTACTTTCCGGTGTTCAGCCCGTGCCCTCTTCTCTGAGAGCTGTATCTCCCAAGCCTCAGGTTTTGTGTGAGACACGTCATTCCTCCTTGGCAGGAAGCTAACTGGCTCAGAGTTGGACATCTGACCCTCATGCTGGTCCCACCACATCTTCTCCCCGGAGAGCTTGAACGGTCATGGAACCAACAGTCAGCAAGAGTTTAAAAGATGCGCCTGGGTCTGGTGACCGCTGGATGTACCTGAGCCGATGAGAAGTAACAAGGAACCAGACTTCGGAGAGAAGGCAAAAATAACAGACATTCAGAGCAAGCGGAGCTACGTGGCCACGTGACTAGAAAAGGCAAACTGAAGACCAAGAACTTGAGAGAACCAATCTTTTTTATTAATTGATAAACAATTTTTCATATTTTCATAAAGCACGGATACAGTTTTCTACAGTGAGTCCTTCAGAGCCTCGAACTCTTGAAATAAATTTACCATTATTTAAGAAACCCCATAGGCTTGCTTCCATAGGACACCAGAGTCTAAACGCTACTTACAAAAAATATCACCCAGATGTACGCACGCTCAGCTAAGCTGTCAGGCCCCCAGCTCACCCAGCTCCAACTGAACCCTCCATTACACTAAGCCTTTGTATTGCAATGTAATTCATTCTTAAATACAATATGCAGAGACTTAGAGAAACTAAATCTCTCATTTGAGTCCTTGCAAAGTATAAGCTAAAATGAAGGAGGAAAGAGTTCTTGGGCAGAACTCCAGATGAGAAGTATTCCTCAAAGGCTGGAGCCATCACTCATTGGGTGAAGTGTTGGCCGGGCAAGCATGAAGAGCTGCGTTCAATCTCCAGAACGCATGGAAGAAAATCAGATGTGGTGACCTGCGGTTTTAGTACTAGTGCCCGGGGAGCAGAGACAGGTGGGTCCCTGCAGCTCACTAGTCTAGTCATTGAGCCCCAAGCCAACGAGATATGCTGTCTCAAAAAATAAGTGCATGGCACCTGAAAATGCCTGAGTTTTCCCTCTGCCTTTCATATGTACATACATACACATATAGAGGTAAATTCACACACACACACACACACACACACACACTCTCTCTCTCTCACACACACACAGGTATATTCACACACACATACGTACATTCATATAAAAACACACTCACACACTCTCTCACTCACACACTCACAGGTATATTCACATACACACACACAGGTACATTCACCTACACACATACAAGTACATTCACACAAACACACACATACAGTTACATTCACACACACACACACATATATGTGTGTGTATATATATATAATATATATATATATACAGGTACATTCACCATTCACACACACACTACCATTGTAAGAATCTGAAACTAAGAATGATAAGTCAGAGAGCCTATAAACATCCTCTTACAACCTTCTGAGGTGAAGATAAGAGGCACAAATGGAGAAAGGGACTATCATACATGGAGAAAGGGACCACTAAAGAGCAAATTGTTAGGGCCACAGATGAAATGGTATCTAGTAGCCCTTGCCTCCAAGGTGAGCCCTACCACTTGCAAATTACTTCAGCGACTGAGAACNCCATGCCCTCTGAGCTCAGCCAGAGTTTCCAAAGGTTACTCCCTTGCAGATGTATGTGGCTGCAAGTCAGGGGCTTTGAGTCTGAGTCTGATGGCTCACTGGATTTCCTTGGCTCTCTCCCTGCAGCAGGTACAATCTGAAAACACTGAAATCCAAGGCAAGCATAGTGCTGCATGGTCTGGACTCTTGTCCTCCAGGGCAGACTAATTGCTTTGCTTGGATACCTCTTTCCTCCATGCTCTTGAGGATAGCCAATGCTGTGGGATGTCTTTCTGTATGCTGTGAATATGTGTGGCTCCCATTGGATAATAAATAAAGCTGTTTTGGCCTATGGCAAGAAACCTTATAGCCAGGTGGGAAATCCAAGCAGAGATACAGAGAGAAGAAGGGCGGAGTCAGGGGAGACACCAGCCTGCCACGAAAGGAGCAACAAGATGTCAGCAGACCACTAACACCAAGGCCACGTGGCAACATATAGATTTATAGAAATGGGTTAATTTAGGATGAAAGAACTAGCTAGCAAGAAGCTTAAGCCTTTACAGATTGGAATTAATATAAGCCTCTGTGTAATTATTTTATAAGCAGCCGTGGGACCACAGGTGGGAGAGATTCGCCCAACTGCTGGGCATGGCAGGACTGCCCAGTGGGAACTTACCAGCCCTTGGGAAGCAAACCTTCCTAGAGCCGGCATTGGCTGCTGGTATTCAAGTAAGAATTCACTTGAGTGAGTTCAGCCCTGCAGCCCACAGCAGCACCAGCCTGGATATAAGGAAAAGACAAGAACAAGGGTAATCTTCAGTTTGTTTTTCCTCTCTTTCTACTTTTCTTCTTCAAGTCCTGTGATTTTAGATTTTTAAGATAAGTTTTTATTGCTATTTTTAATTTTTGTCGTTTATTCCTCCTAACCTTATATAGGTTTATGTATGTAATTGCTAATTTAAATTGGATATTTTAATCTCTTTTTCTTCCACCTCCTCATAATATTTTCCTTTTTTCCCTCTTTTCCTCAACCTCGCTTGCCCTTTCTCCTTCCTTTTTTAAAATCTTTATTATTTTTATTGATTATTATTATTACTATTCAGAGTTCGGTCTATATTACTTCTGTCCTTCTTTTCTTTGGTTGTTGGTGATGTGATAATTGTCTTCCATAGCTGAGACTGGCCTTGGACTTCTGATCCTCCTGCCTCCACTTTTCTAGTGTTAGGATTACAGGCTAGAGGCATCTAGTCTTAGTTTTTGTTGTGTTCCTGTGGCTGTTTGTTCTAGCCCTATGGCTGATATAGCAGTTTATGCTCTCCTGAATGGAGCTGAGGACTGAGCCCTGAAAAGAAGACTGCTTGTTCATAGAAGTCTGGAAAAGACATCTATTCCAAATATGTATGTCACAACAAAGGAATATGAAAAATAAGGACAATAAGAGACCACGCGAGCCCTCCAAAATGTTGCAACTCTTTAACAAAATTCCAAAGATATCAAAGTAGATGAAATGCCAGAAATATAAGGTATAGTTTAAGATTAATTGAAAAATGATCAACAACTCCAAACAGGATACAAATAAATATATGAGTGAAGCAAAGAAGACAATAAAAGACATGACAGAAAAATTCAGCAATGGGAGATTCTGGAAAATTTCAATTCTTGGAAAGTAAAGCTCGATGAATAACTAAAAATTCAATGGAAAACGTCATGAATAGAATAATCCAAATAGATAAAATATTAGCACAGAGAATTATTGTATTGAAATATTAATACAGAAAAGCTGGGACATGATTAAGACACCAAACCTAGGAGTTGTTTATATATAAGAAGGTGATGATGCAGATTAAAGGCACAGAAAATCTATTCAATGAAATAGTGGCATGAATCGCCAAGTCTAGGAAAACATATGTGTATCCAAAGTCAGGAGACATACGGAACTCCAAGGTGACATGACCAGAAAAATAAATTGCCATTATAAATTATATATATATTATGATTTATATATAATTTATATATTATAAAGTGTGAAGAGTGCAGAACAAAGATTTAGAAAGCTGTAAGAGAAAGGCAGGAAGTTACTTGCAAAAGCAAGACCATCAAAGATTTCTCAGCGGCAACCTGACCGCCCTACAGATTGTAGAGTGATATAGTTCAAGCAAGACTTTTGTATCTAGCAAAGTTATCCATTGTAATCAAAGAAGAAATAAAGACCTTCCAAGATAGACACAAATATAAAGTAATTTGTGGCTACCAGCCAACAGCAAAAGATACTTTAAGAAATACCACACACAGAAAATGAAGGAAGGGATATACAACAAAAGCTCAGAAAAAAAAATTACTGGAAAAATAAATAAGAATTGGGAATTAATCAAAGGTTATTAATTCAGAATTGCAGCAAACTTACAATAAATAAAAGGAGGAGAACATGGAGTATTTGAAACAATCAGAAGAATAAAAAGCAAGAATTAGCTCATAGCTTTCAAAAATAACTAAATGGTAAACAGTCTTAGCTCTCCTATGAAAAGATTCAGAATGACTCATCAAATTAAAACATAACCCAACAGTTCACATCTGCAAGAATGAACCTCACTGACAAAGGCACGCACTGACCAAAAGTAAAAATGCTATTGCAACTGAAAGAAGACGACTAGCAACACTCAGGTCTAACAAAGCAGATTTCAAGACAAAAATAGCTGGATAAGTTTGAGAACAATTTACGAAGAAGAGATGGTGACGTGAACTTTAGTGCACAATATCAAACAGCACGCTTGGATACACAGAGAAAGGTAAGTCTACATACAATAACAGTGGGTGACTTTAATACCCTACTCTCATCAAAAGAGAGACTGTCCAGACAAAAAGAAACATCGAGGAAACCTCAAAATTAATCTGCATCATAGAACAAACAGACTTAACAAACATTTTTAAGAAAAGGTCATAGAACCTTCTCCAAAACAGATCTCATTTTAGGCCATAAAACAAGTCTTAATGGATAACGGACATCTGAAATAATTTCTCTTTTAAAGATCTATTTGTTTCTATTTTACATGTGTGAATATTTGCCTGCATGTATATATGCATACCATGTGCATGGCTGATGCCTGCAGAGGCCAAAAGAGGTTGTTAGGTCTCCAGAAGCTGAAGTTACAGGTGGTTGTGAGCTGCCTTGAGGGTACTGGAAATCAAACCTTGGTCCCCTGCAAGAGTACCAAGTGCTCTTAACTGCTGAGCCATCTCTCCAGCCCCTAACGCTGATTTCTTTTCTTTTTAAAAGTTTTTAAATTTTGTTTCCTGGCAGTACTGGGTATGGAACCTAGGACCCCTTGTGCACTAGGTAAACATTCTACCACTATGCCACAGCCCCAGCTCCCTCTGAAATGATTTCTTGCATATTGTGAGATTATGATGTAATAAAATTAGAAGACAGCATCAAGGGAAACGTCAGAAAATAGACTAACACGTGAAGATTGAACAATATACTCTTGAAGCTTGAAAACCTCAGGGGAAAATTTTTGACTAAAAAGAAAAATCTTATACAATGTATTTTGATAATGTTTCCACACCAACTCCTCTCAGATCTTTTACCTCCCTATCCACCCAACATAATTTATGTTCTCTCTCTTTCTCTCTTTCTCAAATATATGAAATCAAAAGGTGATATTAAAATGGATATCACTAAAATCCCAAGTATCATTAAGAAATATTATGAAACTTTACATTTCATAAGACAGAAAAAATTAAAAAATAGATAAATCCCTAGATGCATCTGACATACAAAAATTGGATCAAGAGGATACCAAAAAGATCACAGGTCAATAAAAATCAATGAGATTGAAGCAGAAATAAATTTTCCTACTGAAGAAAAGTGCAATATCTAATGGTTTCCTTGTGAATTTGGCCATATCTTTAAAGAAAAATTAACTTCAGTATTCTTCAAACTATTCCATAAGATAAAACAAGAAGGAACACTACCAAAATCATTCTATGAAATTAATACAACAAAGAGAGAAAACTATAGACTGATTTCCTTGATGAGCACAGATGCAAAACTCCTCACTGCAATACTTCTAAGTGGAATTAAATAACACATTAACATGATAATCTATCAAGATCAATTTTATTTCACCCCCAAAATACAGGGATGATTCAACTTAGTCAAACCAATAGATGTAATATAGCACATGAATAGAAACAATAACAAAAAAGTCCCCTGCTTGTCTTAATAGACACAAAAGAGACTTTGATAAAATTCAACACCACTTGGCAAGAAAAAGCCCTGAAGAAACTACTAACTAGTAAATTAATAAAAACCTACATGCAACATGCCCATTGTTAAAAGCATTTGGTCTAAAATCAGGAAGGAGACAAAGTGTTCACTTTTTATTTTCTCTTTCAAAATGTTGTTTGAACTGTTATCCAGAGAAACAAAGCAAAACTAAAAAAGAAAAATCCACAAAATGGAAAAAAAAGAAAGAAAAAAATCAAACTATCCCTATTTGTAGATGATAGAGCACTATGCTTAAGACTATTCTAGAATCTTATAGCAAAATGGAAAGAAAAAAATCAATATATAAAAGCAACAGCTTTACATTAATAGCCAACGTACTGAGAAAGAAATTAGGGAAACACACCAACTCACCATTGCTTCAAAAAGAAATCTATGAATACACCTAACCAAGGAGATGAAAGTACTATACAGTGGAAACTTCAAACCAATAAAGAAAGTGGTTGAAAAGACACTAGAAGATAGAAAACCCTCCCGTGTTCATGGATTGACAGAGTTAGCTTTGTAAAATTGCTAAATTACCAACAGAGCTCTAATGGAATTAGATTCAGTGGAATCTCCATTAAGATTCCAATGGTATGCTTCACAGAATTAGAAGGAAAAAAAACTTTTTTTTTCATCATTTCACTTGGTTAGAATAGCTACCATAAAGAAAATAAACCCCCCCAAACAACCCAAGTGCTAGGANGGAAAGGGAACACTTAATGCTGTTAGTAAATTAATCTAGCCACCATGTAAATCAGCATGGAGTTCCCTCAAAATACTAAAAAGGGAACTATGTAAGATGTTACACAGCATGCCTGGGTTTAATCCCAAAGGAATGGAAGCAAGCATACAATAAAGATCACTGCATAGCATTTTTATTCCACTAGTCACAACAGCCAAGATGTGGAATTGGCTTAGATGCCTATCCATGGATGAATAAATAAAGAAAGTGTAATTTATATGATGTGTTTTATATACTATGTAAGATGTGATATATATAACAAAATATTATATATTATATAATTCTTCCATAAGGAACAAAATTATGCTTGTAAGAAAATGGACTGAACTGGATAAATAACACAATCACAAGTAATTTATTTTATTCTTTATTGTTATTATTACTATTACTGTGATGATAATGATGGTGTGTGTTTGTGTGTGTGTATGCACATGTGCACACATGTGCACAAAAGTGCACATGAGAGCATAAGAGAATAAGCAGGGAAGAGGTGAGAATCAGGGGAAGACATATGAGAGGGAAGTGAATGGGAACATGCTGGTTGTTTTTTAGCTCTTTTTGGGGGGCCTGCCACCCAGCTCCCAAATAAATCACACACGGAGGCTTATTATTACTTATGAATGCCAAGCCTTGGCTTGTTTCTTGCCAGTTTTCCTTAATTTAGAATTATCCTGTCTACCTTTTGCTTCTGAGCTTTTCCCATTCTCTTACTTCTGTAAATCTTACTCTTACTCTTTGGCTTGCTGTGTAGCTGGGTGGCTGGCCCCTGATGTTCTCCTCCTTCTCTGGCTCCTTCCTCTTCCCTTTCCTCAGATTTCTCCTATTTATCCCCTCTGCCTGCCAGCCCCACCTATTTCTCTCTCCAGCCTCACTATTGGCCATTCAGCTCTTTATTAGACCATCAGGTGTTTTAGACAGGCACAGTGACACAGCTTCACAGAGTGAAACAAATGCAACATAAACAAAGATAACACACCTTAAAATAATTTTCTACCACAGGAACAATCAGAAGCCATTATATGCATTCATAAAATANAACATTACCAANGACTTTGCTAATGAAACANACTTCAGTATNACCAACTCTGAAGAAGCAGTGCTGTGCCACACAGTAACAGGAATTACGAAACAAATTCTGTGCAGAAGGGGANACAANGGACATCTCTCTGCAGTTTCAAAACCAAGANTGACTATAACAGTCTCTCCCACCATATCACATATGTGCAGAATTAGGAGAGTGACCAAAAAGAAGCGTGCCTCAACCATCCCAAAGGGAAGTGTCTTAGTTAGGGTTTCTATTGCTGTGACCAAACACCATGACCAAAAAGCAAGTTGGGGAGGAAAGAGTTTATTTGGCTTACACTTCAGCATTGCTGTTCATCACTGAAGGAAGTCAGGACAGGAACTCAAACAGGGCAGGATACCAGAGGCAGGAGCTGATGCAGAGNCCATGGAAGAGTGCCACATATCNGCTTGCTTTCCCTGGCTTGCTCAGCCTGCTTTCTTACAGAACNCNGGACCACCAGCCCAGGGATGGCACCACCCACAATGGGCTAGGCCCTCCCTCCATTGATCACTAATTGAGAAAATGCCCTGCAGCTGGATCTTGTGGTGGCATTTCCTCAACTGAGTCTCCTTCCTCTTTGATGACTCTAGCTTGTGTCAAGTTGACACAAAACCAGCCAGTACAGAAAGGAACACTTGTTTCCTGAGTCTGCTTTCTGAAAGTTCTATTAGAACAAAATGTCAGTGCTGTAACACCTTGCAGAGTACCTAGTTGTCGGACAGGCCCATAGCNTCGAGGAAATCGACTCAGACCAGTTGCCAAGGCATGCACATAAAGTACTCCTTACGAGCCAACCTGGAGTCTGCCTAAGGACCTAGCAACAGTCGCTGTCAGAGCTCCTGATCGTGCCAAGCCAATGAGGGATGACCACACAGACTGGGTGCTGGGAGGAGGGTATATAAGGCCTTCCCTGTTATTGAATAAATGAGTTCGTTATTTACTTTGAACGGATTTCCGGTGTCTGGATCGTTGACATCGCGCCTTCTCACCCCCTCCCCCGAGGGAACAGTTAGAATCCAGACTACACCTAGTACCTGGGAGATCAACAAACACTGTTGAATAAATGGGTTCCAACCTCTGTGAGTTTCAGTGACCACACAAATGCTGTCACTGGATAGGAAGAAAGCAGCAGAAATACAAATGGCACCGACTACAGTTGAAGGAATANAATCTAAGCCAGTGTTTACAGAGACATTGATAGATCATCCTCTGTTGGTGGGACTGCAGTGGGAATAATCCTGACGGTGCAAAGGAAANGTTCAGAAACAAATGAGAGTGAGCATGGAATGCAGAGTAACAGCCGAGAATAACAAAGACTTGGTGTACATGGAGAGCGGAGAGAAAAAAACAATCAAAGGACAACAAAATGAATGAGACAGCATTTCACTCAGTAAAACATCCTTAAAAGTTTGGCCAATCATCGAAGGGAAAGGTTGGAGGTTGATGCTACGAAAGTATAGAACAGCACTGAATGAATCCATCTCTCCATTCCCCCAAAATGTTTAATAGAATATTTTTATTAATTCTTTGAGAACTTCATATCACACAACAGTAGGAAGGCAGCTAGTTTGGAGGGAAGGGAGTGAACAGAAGTGAGAGGGGAATAAAGAAGCCTGTGTGGGGTGGGAGTAGGATCACAATGCATTGTATGCAAGTAAGAAGCAGTCAAAAAAAATTTTAAAAGTAGGTATGCGATACTTCCTGTCAAATTGGTTTTTCTTTTTTGGNTTTTTTGAGACANGGTTTCTTCNTGAAGCTTTGGAGCCTGTCCTGGAACTCACTCTGTAGATCAAGCTGGCCTTGAANTCACATAGATCCACNTGCCTCTGCCTCCCAAGTGCTGGGATTAAAGGNGTGCACCCCNACACCCAGCCTTGTCAAATTGTTAATGAGAGGCNTCCTAAGAACAANGTAGGCTATTGTAATTGCTCTTGGCTGCCCACAAAAACTTGATGGTATGACCCCATTGCTCAAGACACTATCCATTTTGGTCACAGGGCATGGATGGAGAAATGAAGTTGTCACTCACCAGAAAGCTCCTTCCCCGCTTGCTAACATACATAGTACTTNAAGGTGCTATGTTGAGAAAGGGGTGGTGACCAACAATCTTCCCTAACTGTGAGCCCTGTGAACTCCAATAATAACTAGTGTGGCAAGGTATGCCCATGGGTGAAATAGTAGCATAAATATTATGGAGGTAACTGACCTATTTCTGATTGTATTTAAGGCCTGCTCTANAAGAGAAAACAAATGTCTGGTAGTGTAATTCTAGNCAAAAATCAATGGCTGGGGTGTTCATAGGCCCTAGGCATGAACCTATTACTATTCTGTTAAATGGACATAATACCAAACTGTTCTCTAAATTGGTGTCTCCATACCTATAGATTAGTGTAGCTCTCAGACCTNATCAGAAGACTTTCTCTGTGTGGTGAATGGCAATATATGCAGAAACTCAAAATTACTCAAACTGGAGAGAGTAAATGTCAGGGGAGTGCTAAACCACAAATGAGACTACTGTATTACGCCTCCCTCCAAGGCTCNGGGACCATCATGGAAGAGGGGTGGAAATATTTTAAGAGTCATAAGTCAGAGAGGACCACAGTGAAATGGTGTCTTCCGGACATGACAGGACTCCTGCACTCATGAACTCATGGCCCCTGTGATGGCATGCACAAGACCTGCACAACATCAAGCCACTTAATGGTTCAGCATGGGGAGGGAAGGAGTTCATGATCCCTCACCCTAACTGAGGAGCTNTGGACACTTTATGGTTTCTAGGAGAGGAGGATTCAGTTTTCTTTNAAGATGTGACCCTTAGAAGGAGTACAAAGACGGCCAGCCAAACTAGTGGAGACGCATGAACTGTGGACCAATAGCTGAGGAGCNCCCATGGTACTGGACTNGGCNCTCTAGATAGGCNAGACAGATGTCTAGCTTGGACTCTTTGGGGACCCCAGACAGGCAGTGGGATCGNGACCCATCCTGGTGCTGAACCGGCTTTTTGGAGCCCAGTGCCCATGGTGAGACACTTTGCGCAGCCTTG